>DWRA01000799.1:0-20996 GCA_018250295.1 Spathilepia clonius | reverse complement strand
CCCACCTCCGCCGCTCTCCCGCTCCGCCGTCTCACACTCCACCACATTCGCATCCATTACATCCAACACAATGCATCCAACAAATTATCAAACTATCTTAGATATATTCATTTCATAATCCTATTGGAAATCAATATTTTGTATTATATTGTAATCAATGGTTTTCCTTGGCTGTCGAGCGTTGACTTCTCAGTCGATAATTCGATATGTCAAGTTATTTTTTTAATGGTGAATTATTTTTTCGCGCGTTTTTGTCTCCAACCAAAGGCCTACAGTTGTTTTTTTTTTTCATAGAAAAGTATTATTTAAATTTAACAATGCATTAATTTTTGTAGAAATAGATAGAAATATGATAAACGTCTGAAAATATAATAATGTCCTCAGATAATTATATCAATAATATTATAATTTATTTCCAACTTCAGACACATTAAATGCCTCAGAATCTATTAAAACCTATGTCGTACCAATTTTATTATACACACTTCGAGGGGTCAATGATGCAAATAATGATTTCAAAGCAATACATACTAACATACAAAGACTAGCAAACTACTGGCAATAAATCAAGCCTAACATAAAAAACAGATGTTAGCTGTTATGTTAGATGTATGCTGAAGAAATAAAAACATAAGATATAAAACACTAAACAGATAATTATTTTTAAAAAGCAGTACCTAAGATAAACACTAGTACTAGAGAAAGAAATATATAGACACAGATTATTTATGTCAATGGTTAAAAATACAACCGGTATCTCCAACATTGGATGCTTCTATATTTTCAATATAAGACCAATCTAGTATTACCAACCAATTTAAAGAGATATTATTTAAAACACCTGTAACCGGTAAGTGTCGAATACGCTAAGCAAAAGACGAGACCGTACCTACAACATATTATCTCAGAGTGCGAGAAGTTGGCCGGCGCTTACTATACAAAACGCTGTAACAATATAGTGCGATACGTTCATCAGACTATAGCTGAGAGACATAAGTTTAACGTCAATCAGTTATGGGGAAAAGAGACTATCACAACCCCAAGTAATAGAAAATAAAAAAATAAGCTGTTGTGGAAGATGCCGGTACAAACTGACAAAACAGTTACATACAATGGTTTATTATATACATTACATTAGACATTATATACATTAACAAACCAGATAATCATGCATACTTAATACACATTCAATAACCTTCAGACTACAATATCGGTGCTAAAGAAAGGAATTTGGAAAATTTTCACCACCATTATACCAATAATAATAGGAACAACAAGAATAATAGCTAAAAGTATAAATAAATATTGCAATACACTAAATTTAAATATAAACATAAACATAATACAGAAACAAGCAGCTGTACACACAAGCACAATATTATCAAAATTTTAGAGATTTCCGTATTTGTCGGGGAAACTGAATCTCGTTCTCCCTAAGTTTCATAGTGAGGGCTTCATAATTTACTGACTATAAAAGTCGAGCACGGAGAAACAAAATATGATATTGCTTACAGGAAATATAAAGAAACCATGGAAGATTGAAGTACGTGCATAAACATTCAAGGTTAAATTATACTTACTGTCGATTCTGCAGTTTATTTAAGTCCAACAGTTTTTCTAGTTGTTTAAAACTGACATTTGAAAATGTTCTTCTTTATATACAATATAAATACGAGTTATTAAAATAAAACAAGAAATACACAAGTATGTATATTTATTCGAATAATATAATTTGGCTAATTCTTTGTACCTACATTGATTACCTCAGTTACGTGACCGAAGTCTACATCACTGTACATATCTTAAGTTAATGAAATAATCGTAAATTATTACATAAATATTTACATTAACGTGCCAGGCTAGTACATGCGCTGAAGTGATCACTTTAATTAGTAAATTTAATGTTATGAAAAGTTCGGAGTATGAAATGCTATCCACTTGTTAAGTGATCATTTCATCCAATTGATATCGGAATCATTAATCATGCCAAAGTCATTATTTGAAAAAATCACTTGAATAATTTATAGATGCATGCGAGTAATGGACGCACAGCGGCACAACGTGCTTACATATGTGCATCCTACGCGCCCACATGGGTGAGATTTGTAAGAAAACTGAAGGCAGTTAGAACAGTATATACTGATTACAGTCTACATTTCTGATTTTTATCCGAAACGAATTATCAATTTAAGTACATGCAAAATAACTTTGGTTCAATCACAAAATAAATACTTCTTTTTTGTAGTTATCTTCATTACTGAAGGTCGTCTCCTTGAAAGTCATTTAAATGCAACTTTGCTTAAATTGTGTACAAATTTCAATTTGTATATATTGTGTACAAATTTCAATTTGTATTAACTAATTTACATTTTTATTCCGTATATTACTCAACCTCAGAAACTTTACACTTAGGACTAATAAAAGCATAGAAAAAATAAATACAGAAAAATCTGGCACATCTTCATAACGAGAACTGGAAGTGTTTGATACATTTATAGTACTTTTCAAAATTTTGAATAACTTTAAAAATCTTAAATGATTAATAAAGGCTACTCGTTATAGGATGGGGACTGACAATGAATTATAATTTTTGTACGAAGGAACTAAGTTTTCATGGATCTAGAGAAAGTATAGAGAAACCTTAATTTAGTATACCATCGCTAGAAAACAATGACTAAAATAGCAGTGTTAAAGCTAAACTTTTTGACTATGCGTCTTTGACCATAATACCTAGAGTCCCAAGTTCGATTCCTATCTGCTGCGGCATATCTATTCGATTAACATTTTTTCTATTAATTTAAAAGCGTTAACTTCACAGCTGCAATGAATAATTTAGATTTGGATGAAATATACCCAATTTTCATATCTTTCAATACGGTTTTTGACCGCAGCTATTAATGTTGCAGAAATTCAACTATGATGACCTAACCATAATATGGACGGTTGCTCTGCAATAATACCCATATCCATAATTCCGCAAAGTAGTTGGTGAGCTAGTATTGCCAGGTATGAAATTTAATAAAGATATAATTATGTCAATATTTCTGTATCTTATTTTATTTTGTATCAATGCCATTTCAAAATTTTAAAAATAACAATAGGAACCGTGTATTGTGGCAACATTTGTATACCCAAATATTTACATGCTTAAAATTGTCAAAGTAGTCCGCCGAAATATGGATTTGAACAGATTATAATATGCAAACACCAAACTACAAAATGAACCAACTAACATGCAATATTCACAAAATATGTATAGATACTGGATCTCTAAAAATCTCCTACTACATGTTACAACATTGTCTACTTAATCTACGAAATGACTTCTATGTCTAGGTTAAGGTTTTTAGATCCATTCTAGGAAACCGACGTCTAAGTGCTTCTAATTCTAATATTATACACATTGGCAGAGCTATGTACTTTATAGATAATATATTGTTTTATAAAACTTTATGCACATTATATTGAAAAATAGTATGAAGTATCCAGTGTATAACAAAAACTAATAAACACTTGATAAATGGAAGCCAATGTGGCTTACCATTCAACAAAGATCTGTCTAATGAGCACATAATAGGATTTCACTGCCTTAGGGATCTTTATGCCAAAGCAGTTGCACCGTAATGAAATTTTAGTGGGCAAAGTCTTACAACAGGTTATCTCTCCCTAAGGTACCACTTTTAAATGTTTTCCCCTAACTTATAATGAGATATAAATTTTAATGAATTGTACAACAGTCCAAGTGGCACTATTGAAAAGATATTTAAAAAAAAGTGAATCTGTCGATACATACATATTTATATGGTGCAGTAAAATATTGACACAAATAATACAATGTCAAGCCTCGTACATAAAAAACTTAGCATTTCACAATTCGACACTTAGTGTCTCCACCACTCATGATATGTCCCGGACTACATAATATAAATTATCATTAATAAGCGCAATCTCATTTTCGAGTAGTTCACAAAATATAACTTACAAATTACTAATTGCAAGAGGTCCATATAAAAGCACAACGTTCCTGTACTTTATGAAAATTACTCTTTTTGGCAAGTCATGAAAACTTATAAATAACAATTTTGTATTTGTTTAAATATGTCAAAATGTTTTTGTTTATTTAAATATATTTATGATTGTTGAATCTAATTTTAAATTACAATCCTTAACGCTAATATTTAGCTACATGCACGACGAAGCGGCGTCTAGGCGATCTGTAATATAAATTAATTTCCATTATACAAAAATAAGATTTTAGTGAAAAAAAAATATGTAAGAAGGGAATATTCAAATTAAAAATCAGGTTGTGCCACACACAGACAAACTATCGTAGGTTTCATGAAATACTAAAATACTCAGAATGAAAATTTAACCGAGACCGAAGCAGTAAAACTCAGTGAGTGAGACCAGCTTAGTGCATTAATTAATAACATGAAAAACATCGCACTATATAAATTGACAACATATTATTTTTCAAACCTTATTCAAAGTCCACGACGCACAAAGGCAGCTCCATCCTCCACAGCGTGACGTGTTCCATTGGATCCTGTTTTCATTAAAACTAGGCCATTTTGCGTGAATCCCGCGGGAGTGCCACAAGGAGGGTTAGTAGAGCCGCTTGAGTTGCTCGTACGTGATGAAGAAGATGATGTTCCAGGGACCCATCCTCAACCACGTGGGCACAAAGCCCTTGTAAAGAGCTAGGAAGCCTTCATTTCGAACAGTCTGCAAAAATCAAATAATAATTGATGGAGATTAGAATGAAATCAGAGAAATTCTAATAATAAATTGTGTTAATAACTTGTATAATCTAAAATGGAGTCATTTGTATTTGCTTCTCTTTCATTCTCTATAATTTCTAAGCGAGATACTTGAGCCGTCATTTTAGATTATACTATTTTAGAT
The DNA here is from genome assembly GCA_018250295.1 of Spathilepia clonius. Taxonomy (NCBI): domain Eukaryota; kingdom Metazoa; phylum Arthropoda; class Insecta; order Lepidoptera; family Hesperiidae; genus Spathilepia; species Spathilepia clonius. Next base: position 16,091 of record DWRA01000799.1, on the reverse strand, counting down.
AAGTCATAACAATATTATGATAAATGTTACAATTACCTGTAAAAAGCAGTCTATAGTTCCTTTATATATTTTTTGATTTGCCTGCGCTAATGGATCCTTAACATTTCTTTGGTTCATAAGACGCGTCTGAAATTAAAAGTATTTCAAGATTTTAATATGTTTATAGTTCAATTGTGTTTTAATTTCAGTTTTGGTGTGCTGCCCATTGTAGTAAACAAATTGAAGCATATTAGGTGGTGTCTAAAACGTCTTTAACGTCCTTTTGATAACTACTTCGGCGTCGATTACGTTGGCAACTACTGATTCAGTAGATGCAAGTATGTAAGTATCTGGTCATCACCTAATAAAATCTCCAGGGGGTCTGATAACATTCATGATGACTGACGATAGCGAATTTAGAGCGCACAAAGGTTAATACATACACAGATAAGGTTGTAATGCAAGAATCGCGATCGTGTAGAATTTTATCTTATGTATTTGGAATTCGTTTATCTACGTCATATCGAATGTATAGCATCGGTCAGGCGCGGACTGAAGCCGAGCGGCGTGCTAATGACGCCCAACGCCGAAGGGACCCCAAAGGGCAGCGATAGATCGACGGTGCGGACATACATACCCGGATGACGTCGAGCGGCGTGCTGGCGACGGCGCTGCCGAGGCTGGCCAGCAGGCTGGACAGCAGGTGGTTGAGCGGCGCGTCGCCCAGCGCGGGCGTGAGGCGGCGCTTGGTGGCGTCGTACACGGGCAGCTCCACGGCCGCGATGAGCGCCGCGCGCTGCGACGTGGGGCCCACGCCGCGCCACAGCCCGCGCGCGCCCTCCACGCGGTAGATCTCCACGAAGCACGCCACCAGGTTGCGCTTCTCGTCGCCCACCTGCACCGACACCACCTCGCCTTACATGCCTGTACCTCTACTTCCTTACCGAACGTGCGGAACTATTAATGTGATGGATGCTCGTAAATACGTCGGAAGATTTATGTCAGAACGTAGATCTCTGTTTAATGAATAATTAACCGAGTGCGAACCAAACTCGGAGGGTTCTATACCACCATGGATTATTAATCCACCAAAAATATGAATGTGAGAATAGGTGCACAAGTTCAATATTAAGAATATGCGTGATTTTCGACTTTACCGACGAAAGAATTGAGATCTACATGATGCCAAGTTCTCTACATTATCCTGAAACTTTAGTTACAAGAATATATTTCATTTTGAATTAAATCTAAAACATTATTTCTTTTTTCTGACTACAACAATAACCTTTTCTACATAATATAAGTTCCTAAATTACAGCAATTACTTATTTACACACATCGTTTATTTAACGCAGGATATAATTCAAGCTCTACATTTGACTTTCCTAGTTTTTTTACATACCTAGTTATTTATAAGATTATCTTATATTTGGCTAATAAATTAATATTATGCTTAACCTTACTATATTAGTACTGTTAGGTTAACTTCTTAATCTCCAAAATATTTAGTTCCTTGGTAAAAACTAAACATGGCATATCTGAAGCTTGCATTGTATCCTAAGTTAAATAAAAGCTTTGTATAAAGAGAGAGAAAGACACAGAGAAAACAGAAAGAAATAAACAAACAATAAGAATATACGAAAGATGAATAAACACATTCGCGTAACGTGCACACAAGAGTAATTTATATTTAATTGTCACATTAATGGAGCTTTATTTGTTTTGTATAGATAAAAAATATGAACGTACATACACATACATGTAAAGTCAACTCATTTTTATGTATTATTTTTTTAAATTATTGTAGACTTGATTTTTAGTGACGCCAAATACGACTTGCTATGTTCGTAAGTAAGTATGATTTCTTTTAATACCCGGTCATTTATTGCTTTTCGAACTCGTAAACAATGAGAAGTTATTATTGACTTGACCGCAAGGTCAACTGTTGCCAAGATTTTTTAAAAACAATTTAGTATTCAATTGTCACAGTACTTTTTTTTGTCAAAGCGCAATATATACAAACTAAATGTGACATTATCTTTCCGTACTTTTTAAATAACTACCAATCTTATAGAATGTAAAAAAATCATTTTTTTGTGTATATTTCGTAATTCTGCAATTGTCCTGAAAACTTTAGAATCCATCTTAGCCCTTGACGTTTGGCCCCTTAGCATTTTACATAAAGTGACTTGTTATTAAGTGAGTGTAGTCTATTTTACACCGAAAACATTTGAATTTACTGCGTGTAAATTAAAGAACCGTTTAAGGTACTTTAACGACTAATTGCTCATTACTATGAATTTCAGCATCACATTGTGGGGAATGAAGTAAAACACGAGACACGCGTCCTTCGATTTTTGGAAACTACGAGCTAATTTCAAATACTTTATTATCCTTTGCTTTATTGTCAACGAATAATGTGAAAAAACCCATATCTGGTAGTTCAACACGAAGATCTTAAGGCTTTACAAAATCAATCAATTCACACATGGCTAATAAGGTGAACTACGGCTGAAGCTCAACTTAAACCGACTCGATCCAAGCAGAACACTAAAAGATAGAAAATGATACGGGGCCCTCAAATAGAGTTAACACATTTATAATAATCAACTATCAGAAACCGGCAAGGCATTTACGGCGCAATATTACTTCGCGTGTTCATTGGTGAAATATTGAACAAACATTCAAAACTGACTACCTAACTACAAGTTTCGGTTCCTTGGCAATTAATTTATTCGACATACATTTGCTGCCTTTTGCGCGAACTTGGACTGAATAAAATTGACAGACTTTCAGTTTCACTTGCCTACTGTCTTTATCTATATTTACATAAACATAACAAGTGAAGGTAGCTGATTATAAACTATGTTTTTGTATATAGGATACCTCGAAGATTCGAGTACTGGCAAAGCAAGAAAATTACATAAACAATAAAAATATGCAACGTTCACACATCTTTTTAATTTATGCATATTAGTTAGGACACCTTAATTAACCAACAATCATTTTATAGTATTACCACACTGATTTGCAACGATTGACGTAGTGAGAAGATATTAATTTTAATGCCTTAGCAAAGACAAATTTATCTCATTACTATTTCTAAACTTTGTACCGTATATCTTATCAGATTAATCAGTGAGCTTAGCGTCAAATCTGTAACTGATGCCTAATCCTACGTACCTATAATAAAATATCTTCATTTCAATACACGATTGATTTTCAATGATTTTGTATTGTATAAAAAAAAACAAGGTAAAAATATTGCAATCATAAAATCGTACATAATCTAACCAATCAGGTTAAAGTCGTCCTCCAAGTTATTCTATAGTAAGAAATAAAATGTGTCTGTTTGTAATATCAAAATAACAGCTTTTCGTGTAACAAAATTAATACTTCGGAAACCTGCCGCGCGCTTCCTATTTTGTTAAAATTGTTGAAAGAATAAAAATTCGGTAACATGTATATCATGCTACATTTTTTAAAAGAGTTAAAACCGCGGGGTGCAGCTAGCTTAAACATAAAATAATAGTGTAAAGTATTTATGTAAACAAAAGTATTAATACTCCAAAGTAATTATTACATGACTTTGAACTCATAAATAATTCATTGTCATTCAGTTTTTACGAGTGGTGCTACAATAGTTTAGTCTGTTTATCGACGAGATAACAATAAGTTACAAGTAGCATTATGTCAACGATATTGTAAATTGAATATTTATTGACAGTCATCTAATAAACTTGCGAATGATAACTTATATGATACAAATTCACATTAACTGTTTTATTTATATAAAAAAGTACATCCAAAAAAAGTAATTCCTTAACGTGGTCTGTGTGCACCATTTCTTATATTTTATCCCCAGTATCAAAAATGAACTCTCATCCAGAATGAAAAATATATTTTATAGTCAATAACGCTTTTATAATTCAACAAAGGTGGTACAACTTTTTGAGGTTCGACTCCGGCGGTACCACCGCCACATCTATTTCTGCCTAATAACAACACGTTAAGCGCTGCTGTTTTTTGGTTTGAAGAGTGTGGTAAGCGAGACTGACTTATTCGAGGAATTCCAACTTAGTCCTCAGGGGTAGCAACGCATCTGTGGTCGACCCCAGATACGATTGTACTCCGATCTGGGGTAACAAATGTCCATGGGCGGCAGTTGCCACTTACCATCACGTGGACTGCATGCTCATTTGCTACTCCATCATATAAAAAAGAAACAAAAACGACAAGGATTTAAGATCTCACCTGCATGCGGACCTTGAGCACGTCGGTGGGGTTGGCGATGGCGCTGGACAGCCCGCCCGCGAAGGCCGCGCAGAACGTGTTGGCGGGCACGTGCTCGCGCGCGCCGCCGTCCGCGCGCCGCGCCGCCAGCGCCTTCTTCAGCGAGTAGTACGTGCCGAACTTGATCGTGCCGTACGTGGCCTGCCGCAGCACCGCCGGCCAGATGCTGTGGGGAAACACGTCACCGTTATATATATAAAAAAGTCAACATATTGATTTGCAGCTAAGTCCAAAAAGTACAGGAATCCACTGAGCATAAGTTGGAATGCCTCCTATTAGTCTATGCACATTACCAAATCCCTCCAACAAGGAGGGTGCGAATTACATTGCTGTTATAAGATAGAAATTAGCGTACTAGTGCGAATTGTTATAATAGCAATACATTTATCACCTAAGAAATTACATACCAAGTTGAATTAGCTATTTTTACATTGTTATTTAAATAATAGACACCGACATGTTGCCTTTACACATAACATATTAGATAAACAAACCCAATACACAAGTAATTACCTATAAAAATAAAATAAACGTAGAGAGAACAAACATGAAAATTAAACATAAATAAGTTCATAAGAGTTCAATGTTACTCATCTCAAGTAGGCCAACTATCATTGTACTATTAATAAGAGATAAACATTATTTTATTTATTCTAATCTTGTTATTTTCATTTTTTACTATCAGAAAATTTTATTGTTTTATCTATACAAATATAAGAAAATTGCAATGTCTATTTGTAAAGTACATACACACGGTACTTAACAAGGGATCAACATGAACTAAGAGATTAAAAAAACTGTCATACACATAATACTTTCAGAATATGGCGTCGCCAAGTGGACGCAAATGCCTCCTCCTAGCCTCCTAGCTACACCCATGAGTGATCGGGTGGCGACGCTCTTGAGTACTTATAACAAAAAACAATTACTTAAATTGTTGTTTTGTTGTCTGTTTCTTATGGCTAATCTCCGAAATGGCTGAAATTATTTTCATGGAGCTTTCACTGGCAGGTAGGTAATGTTATAAGGAGTAACGTAAACTCTTTTATTTTAGAAAGTATATTAGGGTTCTGCAAAAGAAAATTAAAATTCCACAGATGTATCACGCGCGCCCTGTTTCGTTACATTTGGTGAAGTCATTGTAAAGTTTCATATTTTAAACGCGCGTAAAACCGTGGGGCACAGCTATTATAACATAACTATAAATATGTAATGGCTTGGAGTGCTATTTATCTTTGCTGTAAATACTTCATAAATTTGTTTTGGTAGTAATACTAAATATATAAATTGTATTTAAGAATTCCTTTACAATAGCCACATAGGTCAAGCTAGTCAAGGTAGTAAGTGTACAGATTAATCAAAACAAAATTTTATGTGTTTATTTGAAGTAATGGAAGCATATAACTTGCAAACACTATAATAAAAGTAATCGCCAAGAATACGTAAATATGTATGAGAAACACATTGTGTGGAATAGGGGAAAAACAGAATCTGATAAAAGTTCTGTTGTAATAAACAATATTGAATCACTGATGTAATTTTAAAATCATGTTATACTTTAACAAAATTAAAATGGTTTAGACATGTAGTGTAGTAGCCAGTTGACATGATGGGTGGCTGTCAGCAGCGCAACCATCAGGCACTTTTTGTCAAGCAACATAAAAAAATGTAAACTATCTAATAGTACAGATTTGTCAAAAAAACTCAGTAAGATTGTCATCAGATTTTCAAAATGATTAAATTATGACAATTCTTCACATTTTGATGAATAATCATGAATCACACTGATGATGAATATTTTTATATTCCCAAATTTGTCACTAGTATTATAGCTGCTTACATAATTGCTTAAAACTTATTATAATACATAGAAAAGTATGGCATTGCATACTAAGGTATGAATATACAACAGTTTTATGTTGTCACCTCCTTAACTTAATAAGTATCTAAACCAAATTTCAAGTAATCACCTAAATTATCGGGACATAATAAATTTAATTTATAAATGGCTAACCATGTAATGTTACCTATTTAGTCAACTTAACCAGAGAATTGGCTGACATATGAGCCCCTTCTTATTAATCTTACAAGAAGCCTGCATGCGTGTCCTAACAGACATAGCATCATTATTAGTAAAAATGTGGACTGTTTACAGGGGAAATCTACCTAAGGGCTGTTTGGGCTGTAGCTCAGGGCCACGTGGATACAAAGGTCCCCTAGCCTCCACTTAAAACAATAATCAATATTTGGAATTTAATAAAAAATTTCATTAGAAACAATCTTTAATTTTTTCGTTCTAGTTTTCTCATAATTTCATGTAGCACTAATATGCAAAGTAACAAAAGTATTATGCTTGAACAAAACATACCTAGTAAACAGTTATGTGGTAATTATACCATTATGCAATTTATCTAATGGTTCCATGAATATGACATCATCAGTATTTTAACTTATAAGGTACATGTGTATAGAAATAGATAAGAAGTTATTTATATATAACATACCCACAGTATAAGGCTCGGACGCCCTCCTGCTTGGAAGTCTTCACAAAGCAGTCCACCATGCCAGTGTACCGTAGCTCCACATGCCGGGGGTCTATTTTCTGCCCCTGGATCTGGAGACGAGTCTTTGTTGTGTCAATAGGGAATGTTCCTGGTGAATGAGTTACATATTTTATTAAGTATTTGCAGCGATGAGTTGTAACATCTGTCTAGCACCTTATTTGTTATCTTAAAATAACGTTTTATTTATAGCATATGCAGTAAATGCATTTCTTAAAATAGAATATAAGATAATATAAAAACATATTGTTATAATATTAATACTTCTACTATAATATAATATATAAGGTAAAACAAATGTGTTTCATGTGTAGAAAGGAAGTTTAAGAAGTATTAGACATTCAGAATTAAAATTAAGTGCAAGCGTAAATGAAATTTTATTTTAGATTAACTTGGTACCTTTCTGCTTTGAAATGCTATTTAAATAACCATTCATAAATAAGAATAAACCTATAGTGCTGGTATTATACATACTAACAAAAAATAACAACAAAATTATTTACTTAAAAATAATAATTTTATACATTTCATGAATTAATCTAGATGTACATCTAATTTACATCCCTAGTTTAGGTTATAAAAATAAGCTAAAACGAAAACTAACCGAATTCCGCCACAATTGAGGCCAAGCCGCCATAAATAAACGGTCTCCAGTCCCGATCTCCCATCACACGAGACCAGTTTTCAAGAAATCGTCCAGGAGATCACTAAGCCGGCACAAAAACCGATAATTTCCCACTAACTCAGACTACCGGTCAAAGAATTCTGATCTCGATTTTCCGTTCACAAATTACTTCGATTACATTCCCATTATCCAGTTGCTACAAATAGATTGGTACTAGCGACAAACCGCGCTTCTCCTTTGAATAGTTTTCACGAATAATTCTCATTTCGCACGACCACGACATTCGCACATGAACACAGCGTTATATTATTAAAGCATGCGATATTTCAATTGTTCATAATAATTATTTATTAGCACTTATACTAATGGTATTACAAGACCGATAATATTAAAACGCATTTTTAATTTGTAATAGTTACAGTATTGACATAAAACTCTGGCACCCCATCTAAAGAATCCTGCTGTAAAACATTTTTTTTTATAGCGATCTATATACTAGAAACCAACTTGACTGCAAAACTTTTCAAAGAGCGAATGAAATTGTATAAAATGTTAAACTAATAATAATAATTTTATATAAAATTAGACTAGGTTTGATGTAACTAGCTTAATAAAAATTAAATTCTCTCAAAGTAAGGGATACAGAGGAACATTCGAGAGGCGTCTCTATAGATAATAAGCCCTGTACCCTATAGATAGAATATGTCAAATTCAAACCAACAACTATGACATTCAAATCACCGGCTATATATAATGAAATTAGTATACGCATACGATATAATTTATAGAATGATTTATAGAATAGGACCCTAGTTTGACATTGACATGTTATTGACATAGGGTAGACAAAAGATAATAAATACATATTAACAATTTAATCATAGACAATATAGTATTACACGCTTTGTCTCTTTCTGAGTATTTGTGTTCATTTATCCTTATTTTACGTGTTGTTAAAAATTGTAAATAACACTCTATGTTTTTAAAAATGCATAAGCAGTTGGCACCAAGTTTTTACCGCACTGTTACTGTCTTTTAGGACTTTAAGATCGTACTCGGCTATTACTAGATATAAATGATTGTTAATTTTGCTACATCAATAAAGATCTGTTTTGAACAACGACCTATGTCTATCACATGATAATAAGAATGACAATATAATGACGATAATGACAGTTGAGAAGTTGAGTTAACAATGACTGTGTTGACGCCCTTGTTTGCTTGAGAATCATTGACAAATTTGACATCTTGAATAAATTGAATTCTTGACAAGAGGAGTTGTTATGAAGTATGATTTTATGTGAGTTGTGATATGAATTTTATATGATGAACACTTAAGTAGATTACAATATGAAGATTTAAAACGAAGTGTTTCTGAAAAGAAAACGATTACATTACAAAAAGTCAAAAATACTATTGTGATATTTGATAAAGGAACCACTAATATGGTTGTTTCAGAAATATATTACTCATAAATGATTATTCTGTGTCATCGCTATACTTAAATTACCTTAATTAGCACCTAACGAGTACGTCAGACGTAAGTAACATTATTAATTTATTAAGTGACTAAGGTTTCTGTACACCGGGACAGTTTTCGAGTGACAGCCTTTAAATTAATTTGTACATAATGTGATATCTGATTAGAACCCTAAACACAAGACTTACAAGTCTCTGGTCAAACCAGACCGTATTACCGTACAAAAGCAATATTAGGCATGGATATGCTCTAGTTTGAAGGGTGTGGTAATGCAGAGACACAAAGCATTCCAACTTAATATATTTTTCAGGGTTGATTCAGCTAAATTAAACTTAAAGTGCAATGTTTGACCACTTTGCAAACCCCCCACCGGCCCCGTCTGCCCCACCACCTCAGAAGGTACTGAGATTCGACAAGGGGTATGTAAAAACTCTGCCGGGTATATTGAAACTTGTTGAATTGGTAAGTATTTGGTTATACAAATTTACAACTCACTTTTGTCATATACTCTCATATAAACTATGAAAAATATCCATATCTAGAATATTATAAATTTGCACAATTTATTAGTTGTATTTAACAGAACTTGTTTACCAGAGTTGTGTAAAATAACTGATTTATTTCTTTCTTTAAAATGAACTTGCATTAAATTGACCATTCTATTACATTAAGAAAACCTAAAAAGGCTAATCAACATGTATCTTTCTATTTCCAGCTATGCAATATAATTGGATTCATTTGCATCAAGGTGTCGTGGGCGTGGCTCTCAGCTATATTCTACAACATACTGTATTGGCTGGGGAACATCATCACCCTGTTCCTCTTTATCATGTACATGTTCCACTTTGTTGAAAAATATGACCGGTGGCCCTGGCACAAGTATGAGTTCTTCTACTGCACCTTTATGTGCCTGGCGTACATCTGCACCTCTATATTTGCTACTACAATTGGGGAAAGCGTTGGATATGCTGTTGGGGTAAGTTGAATAACAATATCTTCATGAACAGTTTTTATGCAACTCAGATGGCCAATGAACATGCAGTCCATCAAATCGTTAGTGATCACTGCCACCTGTGAATATCTGTAATCATTCCCAGATTCTTGTATTCTCACCTGAGTTTGGTATGTAACGAATTTTAATAGTCATAACAATTCCATAACTTAAGTAACATATTATTTGTAACATTGTTGTTTTTATTCCTGTAATTCAAGATTCTTTTAAGTATATTCATGTATTTTTTGTGTTATACTATTACTATTTATATATTTCAGTTTTTCGGACTATGTGCTATCATAGCATATGGAGTAGATGGCTATTTAAAGTACAAAGGATGGAAACGAGGCCTGCCCGCCCAGTAAACTATTTATTGTGTAACTGACTGCTCTCACCGATGACTTAACCATAATTATTGTATTTTAAGGTTTTTATTACCTTAAATTTGTTATAGGATCCCACTCTTTGATTGTATTATGATATATCTTAAGATTCTATGTGTTTTGAAAGTATATGAAGGCTGATAACAAGAAAATAATTAAGAAATGTTTAGTGTTAATTGTGGCATGTGGCTGCCATATAATGTCTGTGACATATTAAAATATGTAATAATGTTTATGGGTACACATAAAAATCAGTAACACTGGGAGCATAGTCCACCAGGCTGCGCCTGTGCTCCTTTGTTTTGGATACAATATATTTCTTGTAAAGTTAGTATATATTTTTCAAATTAATTTGTCATGTTAATAAGCACAGTTGAAAGAGTGGTTTTGTATGTTCATCAAAATATTTTCCATCATATTGTTACAGCACATTAAAATTTTTGCCATGTATTAGAAATATTGCCACATATTGCTACTTTAAAGCATTTTCTATACTTAATTGATACTTTTTTTACACTTTATCACATTAAGTTTGTTAGTTAAGAGTTAATATTGTTGAACTTAAAAATGTGAATCTATAAAATCTGCCCTTTATATTACTTTGACCATTTATTGGGTTATATTTATCACATGATTATTGCACAATTCTTTTTTTAAAAAATCTTGCTTTAACCATTTATGATGTCTATGAACTATACTTTGTTTGTAAGTGTAAACTTCAAAGTTGTTTGGGTCAATGTTAATTTGATTCAATTATGCATACATGGATAATGACAAAAGGCAACTATTTTAAAATCAGCTAAAGCTTAATTTATTTCTTGTCTTTAATTGTGAGTAATGTAAAACAGGTTTAAATCAATGATACATATGTAGGTTTTGTTTGACAGACTGATTCATCGCATTTGTATTATATATACTATAGATACACTTGGGTCAGCCCGCACTGCCGGAAGGGCACGGCAGAGATTTTTAAGCGAATTTGAATTATGATTGTTGCCGGCACAAGCACTGGTGGTATGCTTAGACATGTCGTGCATACTAATTTCAATTATACTTTCATACTGATTTACTTGTAATTCTATTCATCGCATAAAAAAAAACTGCCTTGCCGTCCTGCCGCTAGGCTTCAATATTCGTATTTATTTTTCAGTATATTTTGGTATTATTTTTGAAAACTTTTTGAATTGTGATATTTTTTTGGGGTAAGTAAATAACTTATAAAGCCAAAACTGTCGCTGTTTGTCACAGGGCTCTATTGATTACTGTGGCCGCTAATCAAATCTATACAGTCATCGAATATTGAAAGTAAAGGGTTCCAAATAAGAATCCGGTATTTTTTAATGTTTGCATGTATGTGTCTGTCGAACTGGTTTAGGTTAGTACTTTAAATTTACACAACGCATGAATTTCTATAAGTGCTTTATATGCTGCTGTTGTAATTTCTATAAGAATTAGTTGAAGTAAAAAATAAAATGGTTTAGTAATACAGAACTATACAGAGACTCACTAAAAAAAATTGATATATTAATGAGTATTCAATTTTAGAAGACATTAGTATATGTACATTCATATATAGTGTATTTTGCAAGTGCCTTATCTTGTACTTCAAATCTGAGATATTTTAATATTTATATATTATTATTCTATATTTTTATATCTTACTATTCAAATAAATAATACTAAGCGCCGTTTATGCAGTTTCAAGTTCGTATGCATGGATTTTATACAATATCCAATTGTGGGAATAGAACATTTCATTCACGCACATAACGCGTATATTTACTATGTTCCTATGAATATAAGTGCCTTGGGCGCCTTGACTATAACCTTATGTCCTGATACTGGGCATAGATCTCTTCCCACGGCTGGAAAGATCAGATCACTGCTCGGTTACTTCAATTCAGATTGGTGAATAAGTACCTTGTAATGTATTATAAACGTATTTTTGTATGTATACTTTATATTATATATTAACTTGTTTAAGTTAAGGTTATAATCCATAATGGCGGTAGTTATATTTACTTCTTTCTCTTTTTTTATTAGCGAGAAACAAACAACAGCCGCCATTTTTTATAACATTCATTATTAGAACGTGTTATATCTAAAAACATTTTTTTTATAAAATTGTATTTTTATATATATGATTATACTAAGAATCACATAAGAAGCATTACTTAAATAAGCAAGTTTTATTATTAAATAAGTTTCTTTTTATAAGGATTGTTCTGTTTTGTATATTTTTCTGATTACTGGTTCATTTGTAAAAGTTATGTAATAACTACGTTACCTGATAAATATTTGTTAACCAATTGTAATAAAACGCTCTAAAACACTTTGGAAGTTTTATTAAAGATTACAATAAATAACTTACAAATATAAAGAATTAATAAGAGAAACGTCTAGAAGACAGGTGACAAGCATCGATATAACTTGTCTCAATAAAAATTGTAATCCACAATGGTAGCGTTTCTGCATGCCTCCCGTTCTTTCTCTATAAATAGCGAGCGAGGCATTTACGAAAGCTGCTAATGACACTTTTTATTGTAACAGATTTTAGAAATTATCAAATTATAGGGAAATAATTAATAATGGCACAGATGATGTACGACATCACAAATATATGATCTAAGAAAATGTATGATCAAAAACTCGTTTCAATGCATTGGTTTGTTTTAAATAAGTTGTTATGATTTTCAGTCATCGTTTCGCGCTTGTTACACAAGCTGAACACATTAAGAAGTTCATTTGATTTAAAGCAAACAAGTATCTTATTTAATCTAATATCATAATTATTGTATACTAATATACATTTTTCGAATCTATATGTTTATACAGCGGTCTTATAAACACAGTATTTTTGTCATTCTTGTGGAATATTAACTAATAGATTATTTTACTAAAAACTAAATTACATCCCAATAGAATCAATTAAATAATATCTTAAAGTTGTTTATTTTATAACTACAACATAAATAAATGTAAGATTACAATTTTAATGGACCAAAATGATTGAATTCTGGATTTACGGAATGTTTCCGATTAATTTCTGTAGCGAATTCAAGGCTATAGCAGTCACATTGTTTTAAAATATCATTTGAACAGGATTATTAATATCAACAATTTTAAAAAATGAATAACGTGAAGTTGATAAATACAAGGTTCCATAATAATTTCTATTATATAGAAAGATGAAGTATGATTTACTTAACTATCCAACTAAATAAAAATACCATAGTAATTAGTTATATATTAATATTTGACACAAATGTGAGCAAAAAAGCTGAAAGACACGGACGGACGGGTGAATATACTAGCTACGCTTAAGGCGTCATAAAGAGGTCTAGTTGTTGCTACTTAAATCGCTATAACTTGGCACAGACACTGCCGTGCCTCCAAATTAGGGAGTCAACACTTCAAAAGCTGCAAGTGAAGTAACTGAATATTATCTCCAAAATAATCATATAATAGCCATGAAATTGGTAAGTGTATATACAAAAATTAACATTGAAATAAATATTAGGCAAAACAGAACATAAAAGATTGAAATATTTGTGCCTTATACATTTTAACATTCCAAAAAAAGTTAAACACAAAACGGTGCAAGTTAAAATAATTTAGAGCCCATTTATACATTTGCAAACGAGACCACAGGCCAAGATGACAATATTTGCTAGTATCAGGTTAACAGGTCATTAATCAGTGGTCAACTGAAGGACTCTACTCTAGGGTTAAAATGATAGATTTAATAACAAGCTCAATCCGATATGAAATCGGATAAGGCATAAGCGCATTTAACAATATAATCAATAAATATTCGTGATCGACATGCAGTGCAATAATACCGAAAGCATATTGAAGGTAGTTATTACAGTATATGATAATATGCAATTATGTTTTACTAAAACTAATTAAACATTGCTCTTAAATATAATTCTTATGTAATAATTTGGTCAATATTAGCATCAAACTTACAAGTAAGCATATGTACAATATATAGTTAGTGTTCATAGAATAGTGGAGGTATACAACAAGGGAAATAAGTACTAATATCAAGGTACAGTAAAGGTGTTCTTTATGACTAAAATAAATACTTATAAAATGAATAATTAATGTTTACATAATGCTCTTCTAAGTAATTTATGTCTGCAGAATCTTTATTTCTCAAAAAATAACTTATACTGTACTTGTACAGTAAAACGTAAATTACATACAATTTATGTCCGGCGATGAATGCCACAGTTGGTGCAGTAGTGTCGGTGGGCGGGTGCGGGGGAGTTTGATGGTGTGCATACATATGTATGTGAAGTATATTTAACAGGCATTGGGTACACATTGCATAAATTCATTTAATACAATCAAGGATTAATCGAAGGTGATATTTACATTACGGAATTAGGAAGCTATATTAATGAATTATGTCGCTAGTCTTCGATTTCAGAATTTGTAAAATAAAATAAAGACACTGGGACATCTACCACCACCAGGTAGCGCAAGTGCAAGTGCGCATGGGTTATTTGTCACATCATTTCATTCCTGTATGCTAAAGTGAAACTGTTATAATTAGTGATATTGAAAGTGTAATAACGATTAACTGGTACGTAATATTATTTACTAACTTGTGACACAAGCCAAGAACCACATGTAAATGTATTAAACTACACAAATCGCGAATACAATATTGTTACTAACATGAAATGTGTGTACTAAAACAATAAAACTTAAATAATATTTACAAAATATATACTTGAAAGTAAATTGACAATGGCTATTTACATTATTCCAACGTACTTAATAATTATATTTAAACGCTCTTCAAAAATACTTAAACATAGAATTTGATAACAGCGCAACACCAATATACGAGAGATTATATTATATTCAAAAGATCACAAAATTCGCACGCATTGTGAGCAAGAATTAATTCAAATTGATTTCAGACAAGTGCTCTATAAAAATAGATTTTATAAAAGTTCAGTACAAAATAAATTAAAACAGAATATGTTATTCGCAGAATTGCTTTATATAAAGCTACATTTATTAAATAGTTTTATAAAATGCCTCTTAGTGGCGCATACTAATTCTATATTAAGTGATGAGGATATTAGAAAAACACACTTAATAGGGTTAATTTTGTGCCTAGAATATTTTTTTGCTAATTGAGGAAGATGTGTTTAATTTTGTGTTTAATATTATTTGTAGGTTCGCCATAAATATTTATATTACTTTAACCAAGTGTTATTTAAGTAATTAATCATAGCTGATGATTAATTAATGTCCATTCGTCTTATCAACTCGTTACTGTCCCATAGATGGGCTCGGATCTCCTCTCATAGTGAAAGGGGGAAAATTGTACCTATTACAGGTAGTTATAGCGTGCAAATTATAATGCTAGGCCATACTACAGCTTTTCGGTGATATATTCATTTCTGTGAGCATTACTAAAATATTATAAGTTCCAACGTAACGTTAAAAGCTGTAACATTTCAAGTATACGCACTGTAACGTTCAGTACACTTAGTATGAGTTTTTTACGTTTGAAGGACTCGATCGTCGTTAACGAGTTGGCCCATACTTCTCCTAGCAGCGCCCCCACAGAACTTCTCGACACGAAAGATTTGGCAGTATGCGCAACTAGGAGAAGTATGGGCGAACTCGTTAACTACGATCGAGTTCTTGAAACGTAAAAATCTCATACTAAAGATACTGTTCGGGGATGCATTGTTATAACATGTTATGTTCACGGGACGTCAGAGAGGCGGTGGTCGCGCGGGCTAGG
>DWRA01000798.1:0-20997 GCA_018250295.1 Spathilepia clonius | reverse complement strand
TGTTATTAGGCAGAAATAAGTGTGGCGGTGGTGCCGCCGGAGGCGAACTACAAAGGGTTCTACCACCTTTAAAACACTTATGCTATTACTTACGTAATTAAATAATAAAATTTAATCCTATTATTGCTCATTGTAACAATAAGGTAGATCGACTACCTGATATAAAGTATTTACCGTCGCCAATGGAACATCTATTTCTACCGGTTGCGTTTACATTGGTAATACCAGAAGAGTCTCGAAAGCGTCATGGACTTTGGAAAAAAAGCGTGTTTTGTACCATTTTTGAATAGCCCCATGTCACAGCGATAACTGATCTCTATTGCTACCGGTTGCCTTTACATTGGTAATATCAGAAGAGTCTCCAAAGCGTCATGGACTTTTTGCCTTTACATTGGTAATATCAGAAGAGTCTCCAAAGCGTCATGGACTTTTTGCCTTTACATTGGTAATACCAGAGGAGTCTCCAAAGCGTCATGGACTTTGGAGAAAAGCATTTTTTGCACCATTTTTGAATAGCCCCATGTCATAGCGATAACTGATCTCACTAATTAAATATCATATGCAATGTTCTTGCAGCCTTACGCTATATTGTCTCATATCCTATATTACCACACATTACCTTAGCATTCAAATAGCTTGTATAAAATAGCAGCGGTATAAATGCAGTTGTGTGATGATGCAAAAATTTTAATTAATTACAATGCCTAATAACAACAGTGATAAGCGCTGCTGTCTTTTGGATGCATCTGTGGTCGACCTCAGGAAGGATTCTAGTCTTATCTGGGGTAGATTACAGATGTGCATGGGCGGCAGATGCCACTTATCATCAGGTGGACTGCATGCTCGTTTGTTACTCCATCAAATAAAATATATATGTATTGTTTCAGGCATTTAAAACGATCGCCAATGAAGTTACGCTTGTTTAAGAGCAACCCGAATATTACACTAGGACAGGAACCAACTGAATTTGTGAAAGTGACATTATTATTAGACCCCATGTGTACTTTTAAAATAAGGTATGTATTGTAAAATATTTTATTTACGTATCAAAATATTTAATTTAATTACAATTGTAGTTAAAAAGTAGATAGTCGCTTGTGCGTCACTGACCTTAAACAGTATAATAGAAAGTGTTTGTTTTATCCTGGCTGCAACCCTTTTTTATGTATTATTACTGGACTCTGGTCCCTCCAGAACACATCTCCACACTGCTCCAAGTGTTTTTTCGCTTATCGTAACCTAACCTATTAAACAATATTAGTTTTTCTATTCGTAAACCATAAAAGAACGATTGAAACGATGAACGACGAACGAATGAATGAACGTGTGAAATGAACAGCATTACATATTTATTTCCTAATTCTACATCAACATTATACTAGCTTATACTACATTAATAACTACACCTTATATTGCAATGTAATTTAATATTTATTGTTTGTTTTAAGCATTTCAAACACTTGGTACCACCGACTAGCTCAATTCGCGCGGAACTACACGCCCATACTAGTACCGTACGTAGCGGCGATAGTTCTCTTAGCCGCTCGGGCCAACATACTCAGCTTGAAGGAGACTGGCACATGTGTGTCTATACATAGCGCGCTCATGAGTGAAGGTGTGAAGCCCTATTATACGCTCGTGTTTGGGAGGCTCGGCGCTATGGCGTTGATGTAAGTATGAGGTAAATTTGATATTGGTTTCCAACGTGTTGGAGTACGTTTGGTCCTTGGAATAAATTGCTTGTCTTTCTGTGTCCAATCGTACTTAGTCACGACAAAGGCGCTCTTAGCCTGAGGTTCGATTGTAGTACGCTTCAATTTCTCTACGTACATTTTTTTATGTAGTAGAAAATAAAAACAAAAAAAATACGTTTTGAAATAGCATATGTACATTGGGATCATAATAATGTGTATAAGATCCGTTAAAATATATATATATATACGCACTCGTTTCATCGTAATAAAACTGCGATTATGAAATTTAACCTACATGCCTATATGGTAAGATTGTAAAATCATGTCTTTAAGGTTTTTGTGATCACATCTGTACCTGTAATGTATAATAATAAGTATAATTTAATTTCAGGTCAATCCCATTTCTAGCGTTCCTTTTCGAGAATGCCAGCTGGAAGAATCTCGAATTGCAGTATTTCACCAAGTCACTATTAGTGTTGCCAGCTTATATGACCGCTCTCGGTATATTGAACGTATCGGCAGCGGCCGTGCTCGCTATCATGGTGTTTTCCTCACAGCTAGCACATAGATTACTTTTTAGGTAAATATGCCTATTTATCTTCTTCTATGCTTATAATAAATTTTCTAGTGCACTGCCCATATAAAAATTTTCTTCACAGTTCATAAAATAAGCAGTTATTTTTTATATTGCTAAGAAACTGAAATTGAATTGAAAAGAAGAAGACGATATATAATACATTGTGTTTTGTACCCTTCTTTATTGCAACAAAATAATCCATTTTGATATATGTATATTAATAATATTTAAAATATTTAGCTATGTAGTTATTTTATTATGAAAATGAACATTGAATAATTTCATAAACATGTCATTATTCTTTACACTTCATTATCAAACATTATTATAAAATAATTCGTTTATTTATGAATGAATTAATAAAATGATATAAATTAATTTGTTTTATGGACGAGGTCTTGATTTTATGTACCTCTAGTGTACATAAGGCGAGTATACGGATCTAATAATTTGTATTGATACTGATGATTTAATGTCTGTAATCGATATCCTTGATAACGTTGGAGAAAGTGTAACAATAGTATAGTCTTAAACAAGTGTACTATACCTATTGGTATTTTTTAAAATTATTTTCTCTTTTGTAATTAATAATTAACGTTGCTGTACCTTTAAGCACCTTAACTTAAAACAACAATACTATAACGAATCGATAATTAATATTACTGTTACCATGGTTAACGGTTGCAGGATAATGTGGCGCGGCGGCACTAGCCTCGCGGAGAAAGTGGCGTCCGGCCTGCAGAAGGTTCCATTTATAGTGAGTGCTGCCCTGGTATGCGCCGTGCCGTTATCTTGTGGGGCAGCTTCATTAGCAGCGGGCGCGGCTTTTTACGCCTTTATGGTGGGTACGCATAGGATAAAAAAGTAATAATGATCGGTGTTAGTTCTTGCGTAGATGCTGAATGAGCACGTAGTAAACTTCAGCATTCGATTTTCACAAGGAACCATCTTGGTCCATTTTCATGTGGCATCTGTGATTTTAGGGATGCCTGTTTTATAAACATGGTCGATTACAGATATCCATTAGCCAACATCAGATGGTTCAGACAACCTGAATTTAGGATTGCTATCATTTATTTTTACATAAAATAAATTATCTATCACACAATACTGTTGTAAAATTGTCAAAATGCAGGAAATATTTATGTTGCAACTTGTGAGTTTAGCACGATATTTTTTTACTTTGGGATATCTGTTTGACTTGCATTTTATATGGTATGTTTTCCTCTTTACAGCTTTCAAAAATGTATGAAGAGTATTTAGAAGATTATGTTTACAAATTGATGGCTAAAATAGCAAGTAGAATATGTCGAATATTTAAATCGAAAAAGAGTGATGATAAAACTAAACCTACAACTTGTCTTGCATTGCAAGAAAATTCAGTAGAACCAACTACCTCACAAAGTCTTAAAGTTATAGATAACGATATAAAAGCGAATGAGATTAAAGGCGTTGAAGAGAGAGATAATAAAAATGAGAAAAACAGATTAGAAAGTAAAAAATCAGGTAAGTCAAAGGCTTTATTAAAGACAGAAGATTCTAGCGAAGTGAAAGAGAAATCTGACGAAGCAAATGAGAATAACAAACAAGATCGGCCGACGGATATTGATGAAGATTTGAACAATTTAAATTTTCACATGACCCTGTTCTTTTTGTGGATGGTAGTGACTGTTTTGAATATACCTGCACTGCTCACATGGGCTCGGAACTTTAAGTAAGATATTGTATTAATAAAGATCTACATGTTCTAAAAAATATCATATTATTAATACTAAGTTATCTGAAGCTGGTAGTAACTTTTGTGGTTTGACTCCGACAGCTCTACCAGCACACCTATATCTGGCTAATGACAACAGTATTAAGATGCAGTATTCTGGTTGTAGGATATGGTAAAGGAGACGTACCTATCCAAGGTGTTCAAATTTAATTCTCAGGGGCAACAACACATCTGTGGTTGATCACAGGTCGGATTCTTTTATTTTACCTGGGGTTAATTACTGATGTCCATGGGCGGCAGTGGCCATTAACCATCAGGTCGATTGCATGCTTGTTTGCTACTTCAATGCAATAAGAAAGGTGTATAATGTAAAATGCAAGATCGGTCAGTCAGCCATTGGTAAAACTGTTAGGCCGATCTAATGAGAATGGGTAGAATGTTTTATGAAATTAAAATAAAGTACAGAATAATGCTAAACTATTTTAACAACTGTTATTTATATTAAATTATATTATTATATTTTTTTTACAGATATAGTATGGTCTTAAAACCAGACACCTCCTATCATACTGGTCTCATGATGTCTATTTGTTCTACTGTCATATGGCAAAGGGGTGGGCCTAGGAGAAACTTGTAAGTTTGACATTTAAGTATTTTTAATTGATTCTGGCAAATGATGACAATGTTTGGATGGGTATGTTTAGCTTTCTGTCACGGTTGTTATCATTGAATAGGAGTTGTTTGTTTGGTGTGAAAACATCTTACAGGACCACTAAACCATGTCTTCTTTCACTAACCAAAAAAACTTCGTGATGAACAATGGTTGAGGCCTCACTAAATCATAGAAGACTGACAAGCAGTGGGACTTAAAAAGGGTGGCAGCAAAGTTCTTATTAACAATGTCAATCAATTTATTTGCTATAGTGGAAAATTGATAGATTATTTCCATTATGTATTTGTACTTTTTTACAGGAAATACTATGATGCAGTTGCCTCTTTGCTCTTCACTATGGCTATATTTATTATAGTCCTAGGGCCCCTGTCCTTGGCAGTGGTGAACTACGGTGTAACATTCATGTTTGTAATCATCACAGTACAACAAATATGGGACAAAGGTGATGAGGATAATTTAGCAGAAGTTAAAGACAAAACTGTATGTGAAGTAAAGTCTGAAGAAGTTAAATCAGCAGGAAGTAAAGAAAACTCGGGTTGCGTGTCAGATAATGACACTGACAAGAAAACGGATGATGAAGATGAATGCAGGCCAGAAGAATCAGAAAACAGTGGACAGGTTGAAGATGATTGTGACGTTTGCAATGAAAGTAGGATTTACACTGTATTTAAAAATCTCAGAGATAAGTTTAGCTTTAACGATGATATGTAGCTTGAGTGCACTTATATTCTGTGAATATCAAGTGTTTTTTACATTGTAGCATATGATTGTTATGTTTTGTGTTCAGACTGATTCTGGTATTATTTTACTATTATCATATCTATAGTAATATTATAAAGTGGAAGAGATTGTTTGTTTGAACGGGCTAAGTATTGGTCCAATTTAATTGACTTTATTGAACTATAAAGTCTTGATGCATGCAGGACCTCTTTTAAAATTGATTTTCATGACAGCCTATTTGAGCATTTATTTCCCAAAGCACTGAACCAATTTCTGATGCAGTTTTCACTTAGATAGATTTTTAGTGAGCATTTATGCTCACCATACACATCCTCGTATCCCTGGGACCCTGGCTAGGAGGTTCGAGCTCCCACTCTTGCCGCCCGGGAACTTCTTTATAGTCGCTTCTTATGACTTGCATGGGATACTGTAGCTCAATTCTGGTACACAAATCTAGGCTTCGTTTGGAATTGCCTTGATATCCTGTAATTTTACAAGATAACTCTTTCCTTACATTTTGAACGAGAAATTTAAGAGAAGTACACTACTGCTTTATTTTGCTTTTTCACATTCTGAAATTGTAAACTTGCAGTTTAATTAACTAAAGACTTATTTTGTTTGTGTCATGTCAAGGCACCAATTTCACCTGTTTACCAGAGCTGTCTGAAATAATATTGTTTCATTAAAATTTATTTATATAGCAGAATCAAATGATCGAGTCACATTAACACATAATTTTTCAAGTGCAAATGGAACTGCAGGGCACAGCTAGTTATGTTATAATTGTAAAATAGTAGCCTATTTATAGAAAAAACTTATAAACATGTTTCTCTTTCGTATGTCAACAAATTTTTTTTGATTATTTCATAGCTATTGATAAAGTTTGGTGAAAACTAATGAAAAAATGAGAAATACATTGAATATTTATAAACATGGTCGTTGACTCCTGGGAAGACTCAACATAAAACAGACATTTTTTTCTACTTTGTTTGTTAACAATTATTCTTATGTTTTTGTTTGACAGCTATTGATGAGCTTTAGTATTAAAAAAGCTCAAATTTTCTACACGAATTACGGTTGAATTTCAACCAAGTAGCTAAATATAATGTGTATTTATTGAAATTATAATTTTTACTTAAAACTTGTTCTTTTACTTATACATTACCAATATAGACAAATAAGAAAATAATTATTTGAATGAATTCAAAGGTATTAATAATTCTGGCCTCAATTTTTTTATTGATATTATCAATATTGGTTCTCGTGTGAACATCTTATAATTGTAATTGAATTTTAAAAACACATAATCCTACAAAATTGGTTGCTGCATAATGGCCCATTTACATTAGGTTGATCATCACATGAGAACAACTCATTTGGTTTAACTAGATCTGTTAACTGAATAGGCTTGTTGACATTAGATGGATGCTCAACGATCACTTCAATTTTGATTGAATTACATCAATCAGATTGCAAGCATTTAATGAATATAGTTAACCAAGTTTCAGTTTACATCCGGTCAATGACCAAAATTGTTTGAAGTCAAATACAGTAAAACCAACTTAATGTAAACAGATCATAATATTTTGTGGCCTAGTTACACTATATTAGTATGCCATTCAGGGGTTTAGTGCCCAGACAGGCAAATATTAAATAGACAAATAATGAGAAATTTTACTGTTTATTTCCAGTAACAATACTCCACACAAACAAATAGATTAATCTTAGATAAACTTTAAACCTTCCTTGCACCAAGAATGAGATACACTAGAACGTGGAATGTGTACTATTTTTTGCCTTTCTTTGTCGTCGGTTTCTCGTCTCCACTTCTTGGGACTTGCCAGCTCAGAGGGTTTCTGCGGTACATAGGCCACGGTGGTACGGTGAGGATAGCCGCTAACAGGAATCCGGCGCCGAGGATATACACAGATTGTGAAAACTGTTGCACGATGTAACCCCACACGAAACCAACAATACTAAAAAGTGTGATGATCGCCCTGTACAATTTCTCCGCTTTGGCCTGACCGACGTAGTCTATGTGCGTAGGAATTGATGTGAAGAAATCCATATTTAATTATTATTTTACAGCAATTAACTAATTTGCAATTTGTTATTTCCCCAACTTGATTCAAGTTTTGGCGATTGACAACGTCGAGTCAAGACTTCAAGAGACACGTCAAGCATTCAATTAATCTAATGTTGCCAACTTGCCATATAAATATAATTTGACGATTTTTAAAATTTACATTAAATTAACTATAAACGTATGATCTTGTCATATACGTCTTTCTCTGTTTATTAACATATAGCTAACAATATATCAGTCTTATTTTCATTGAAGAAAAAATTGCATTGAAATATTTTAATGCTGAATCGAGATTTTGAATGCGGAAAGATGACCAGTTTTCACTATCATAAAAGTAGCGACATCTGGCGAAAATAAAGCATATTAATAATATAATACCTTGCAAAAATAGTTTTATTCAATACGTCCAATAATTTATCAGAAGGATAAAACGAAACTAAAGTGCCGTATTGCTTATAATATTAATTATTATTTACAACCTTCACATGAAAGTAATTGTAAACCGGCTCATAGCAATACCGTGTCATGTCCATTATGCACTTTGCCGTCAGTCGATTGTCAACATTCAGTACGATCAGACTCATTAGGTTAATTTTACAAAGATATTAGTTTTTATTTTTTCAAAAAAGTACAATATACAAAAGTTATAAATAAAATGTCTACTTTTAAGCAAGTTCCTCTCACATGTGGTGGCCATACTAGACCAGTCGTGCATTTGGATTTTAGTGACGTTACAAAAGATGGATATTATTTGATTTCGGCTTGCAAAGGTGAGTACTTTTTACGTTTGTTCAGTAGTTGGGGTGGCCTTTCGCCTTGGCCTGCATGTAGGTGGAAGACTTACAAGTGTGTTTGGGTTTGGTTTTGGGTCGACATACGCTACCTAGCGTCGGGACAGTCAGACCTTCACTTTTCTCGTATTGTATGGTAGAACAGCTGGTATGCATTCGATGCATGCTCTGACCTTCTTGTTCCGGACAGGCAGGAAGCACCTTGAGTTTCCGTTCGTGTTTCCTCGACATGGCTGTTTACCTTGGCGAACTTGTGCTTTTATGTACTGTGACATGACTTACAAGCTTACGCGCGTGTAATACCAAATCGTACTGCAGTAGGTACATGACTTAAGACTTTCCTGTAAATCTTGTTGACATTTCACTGGCACTGCCACCTTGGTCACCTTGCTCTATTCAAGGTTTAAAAAAAAAGTACTTGACATTATTGTTTATTACACACTGTGTAAACACCAATGATACTTTCATCATTGTATGAGGAAAAGGTGACTTGAATTTAATCAAACCATTACATTATATTGTTTATCAATGTTTAATTGTAGCTTACCTTCAAGTTTGTTCCACTGTAGTGAATAATAGTGATTTCCCTTACCACATGCAGATTTCCTATTCAATGTTACTGGTTTTGTAGTGTATTAAACATTAAATAGTGTCTTTTTAATATTTAATACACTACAAAACTAGTGTCTTACGACTTTTATTGAATACAATTTTCATATAGTTCATTATTTAAAAAACATTCTCTACCTTTATGAAATAAAATATTTTTATTAGATCTCAATTAAATTGCACTAACAGAATTTTACAAAATTACATTAGAAGAATTTTCCTAATAACATACTACCTAATACTTACTGATATTTAACATTGAAAAGAATCAGTTGTTTATAAAAAAATAAATTACAGTTAATGAAATTAATCTTTTGTATCATTTAAAATTTTCGTAAAATTTTGATTTTAGAATTTTTACAAATGCTTTGGATGATTGTAATATCTTTGTTCCTTCAAAAATATTTATTGAATCATTGGAAAATTGCACATTTACATGGAGCTTATCTATATCTAATATTAGCAAACAAACTGTGATTATATCATTTAATAACTGTTATTAATGTGACTACAAACATTATCAGTAATATACTATTGTATAACTACTGTCTCAAAACCTATAAAATAGGAATTACTGTGAGTAAGATGAAGAAGCTGCCCATTTGTATGTATTTGTTACACTATGTAGTATGTTATATTAAACAATACATGCATTTATGGGCCACACATATGATTATATTTATGTTAATACAATAGAGCATTTTTTGTTATCATACGAATAAGGTCTACATGAATAAAATTGATACATAAAAAAAATCTAGGTAAAGCAAAACACAATTTGCCACCGTGGTAGACTACAGCCCAAACCTATCCGTGCCCATCAGTAGGACAATTTTTGGTTGACGACAAATAAAATCCTTACTTTTTCTTCAATATATAGATATTTTTATCTATATAGTATTATTTGATACTAAATTATAATATGGCCTGTATTTATTGCCTCCAACTTTGTGGTCTATTGTTACAGTTGTAAGTTCTTTATGGTTCAACTGCGACGCCATAGTCGCCAAACTTATAATGTATGGTGTAGTGTAGTGAATATATGTTTTTTTTATGCTTTGTTCTTGGATAAATTGTGGTATCAAATATATTCTGAATAAGTATTGAAAAATAAATAATCACTTTTTTATTTTTTTCTTAAAAACCAATTCGTCCAATTTGGTGTATTGTAGCAAATAATTAAAATTTGCTAAGGAGAGCTGGGCTCGTACTACCATCCTGAGGTGAATAAAAAAAGTTATATGTTTTGCTATATACTTAGGACAAATATAGTCTCACACTTGACCAGTTCTGCTTTTTGTACATAGTCTCCTTGTTATGTTGTCAATTAGCCTACTATTACAAGCTATAACTAGGTATATTGTGTACATAAAGTCGTTTCTCGTTATGGCAAGCGCGTTATCGCCTATCAGTTGTTTAAAGTCAATGTCGATTCATAATGCTCAGTGTATTAAGTACAAGAAATACTTTTTTATAGATGGCAAGCCCATGTTGCGACAAGGTGAGACTGGAGACTGGATCGGAACGTTCGAGGGTCACAAGGGCGCCGTGTGGGGGGTATCTTTAACACAAAACGCAAATTTAGCGGCCAGTGGGGCGGCGGACTTCACAGGTATACTAATTTTCTAACTGTCTAACTTATTGAGAGTTACTCAGATGTGAAGATTTCTTTAGTAACTAAGCGATGTATAATTATTGTATGAGTTTGTGACGAACGTTCACAGGTTTGGGATAAAATGTAACTTGTGTATTAGATGTATTAAATATTTGACATACACAGATGCGATGTTATTTACGAAGATATCAGTTAAAATGACATCAAAGCACACATGAACATTTATTTGTAAATATAAAAAAGTCGAATAAAATTACGTGGCTGTGATGCCAAATTTATTTCATTTACTTTTAAGGACGATTTCCTTTGAAGGTCATGTTGAAGTCGTTTGTTCCGGTAATCGTCGGAAAGTATTAGATAATGCGTTAGTGGACACTTTCAGGTCGTTTGAGTAATTACTGGTTGACAATTAAACCGAAGGTACCACTTCGTAACTTTTCCACTTCGAGCTAAATATGTATATGCCGGTGTATAGCAAGGTGTTCCTGCTAATAGCACCACTTCGATTCTTATCACAATTTAGAGAATGTCCGATCAAATTAAATCATTTATTCAAAGTTGATTCACCCAGAACAATTTGAACGTCAAGAAGCTGCTACCGCTTCCAAAAATGTTTCGCTATGCAGAAGCAACGCAAGAAACTCCATACGTGTGCAAATGTTGTACTTTTAAAACAGTAAAAATATGAATGTTTACGGCAAAATAATTTTAAATAATCATTTATGCACATCAAACGTACGACCGTGTGATTACATCCAGAAAGCGCAATAGTATCTTCCAAATTATTCTTCGACAGTATTCACCAACCACAGCAAGGTCCATGACTAGCGCAAAGCTCTTCTTTTATGCAAGAGTAACAGTAGAATTTGTTTTTTTAAGATGCAATTTATATTACTTTAATAGTGTATTGCGGCTGAATACTATAATACCATACGCTGTTCGGTTTTATTTTACTCAGGGATTATGTAAAGCCGCGCCTACGAATATTATTGGCTTTACTGTGTGGCGTGTTTGTCTGAGCCAATCAACGTCCGACCTCACATATAGAGGCACGTTCTTAGACTGAACGTGTGAAAATTATTACATATGCATCCATCTATCCAAATTGGCGCTATTCCAGCATATTCTGTATCCTAAATCCAACGGGTCCCCGCTGTCTTCGCGGCCACCGGCCCACCTTATCTGGAGCGAACTATGCGCTTTTTACCCAGACGTTGGCACTCGAGAAACTTTCATCCTCATTGGTCATTGTAATTATATTAGGAGTCTGTTTGATCTCACATTCAGTGGTAGCACTCAGTAAAGTCTCATGAGGTGTGAGCTATTTACGAATGTCCTAGATTACGAATATGAATAATATCTCCAGTAGTATTTCTTAAATGTATTTTTTAATTTGTGAGAAAAAGTAAAGTAACGATAATATTGAATATGATTATCGCTGCCACAAGGTATCATAGTATCATAGATATAATATCATAGTAACATATCTAAATATTCTCAAAATGTCTAATGAACAACGACAAGTTTTAAAACATTTTAAACTAAAAAAAAGATATACATTTTTTTCTACCGTACATTTATTCTTCAAAATCTAACGTATCCTAACGTGTTGTCAACAAACATATAATATAATTTGTGCACCATGTCTAATAAATAAATGAAAATGTTAAATCAATCATAACCAATCATAATACTTTACAGCGAAGCTATGGGACGCTCGGTATGGCGAAGTGGTGCACACGTTCGAGCACGAGCACATCGTCAAGAGCGTCAGCTTCAACGCGGACGACACATGCCTCCTCACCGCTAGCAACGAGAAACTCATACGAGTGTTTGATCTCAACAAACCTGAAGCTGGACGTGAGTAGCACATTATGGCCTCGTTTGTATCTACGGAGACTGAACGTGCCTGACACGGTGGTAGTAGTGGCTTTGAGGTTCGACTCTGGCTGCACCACCGCCACATCTATTTCTGCCTAATAACAGCAGTGTTAAGCGCTGATGTGTTCTGGTTTGAAGGGTGTGGTAAGGGAGACTTACTTATCCGAGGCATTCCAGTTTAGTCTTAAGGAGTAGCAAGGCATCTATGGTCGAATTCAGATAGGGTTTTAATCTTATATAGGGTGGATTACAGATATCCATGGGTGGCAGTTGCCTCTTACCATCATGTGGATTGCATGCTTGTTTGCTAATTCATCATATGGTTATAATAATACAAACACCGGGCGTGGCAGATAAAATCATATTTTTTTATACAATATGGTTGGTACGGTCCGTGTCTGCGCGGCTGCGTTACGATGAAGATAAATATGTTAATACAAATTGTATGGAAAAGTACATTTTGTTTTTTTGTTTTGTGTATGTATCTGACACGCAGCACGATTTTATTCATGAAATTGAAATAGAAAATAACCAGTTTCTTAATTGTCTGATTGTCAATGATTAATGCCGGCCAAGGGTCTAATTCTAATCCTATTTTACTTACCATACATGTGTTACTGTCTCAGATTAATAAGTTATAATGCCAATAGAATGCTTAGATGTTTGTTACCTACATAAGTTTGACTGAGAGTAATTGCACGAGTTTTATAAATGCTATGTCGCTTTCATATTAGGTTATAGGTATCACATCGTATATTTAACCAGTTGTATTGGAGTAAACCTAAATGGTTACTCAAAATTAAGTGATATTTACTTTACGTGAAGTGTAACGCGCGATAAATACCATACAGATAGTATATGGCTATATAAATAATACTATATATACAATGTAACATATTTTATGGCAAATGACAACAAATACGCAATAAGGAAAGCGAAACACAGATGGAATTGTAATGTAATGTATATTACCCTTATAAGTTTTCCTTAAATCTTTCCTACACCAACATACTACGCCCGCCACGACAGCTAGGTCAAAAATAGCGGACTATAATTTAGTATATATAATGTTGAGCCTCCGCACACCTACTCTAATTTCTTTAGTAAAAATGTCAAAAGCTAAGCTTTGTGAGTAATATTATCACTAATGTCTTGTTATGTTTATTATGAAGGATGCTGTGTTTAGACATACATAAACTAGGTCACTCCTATTTTAACAAAATTTTCAATGTTTTTTGATTTTTCTTGTTATTATTGTCGAACAATTAATTAAAAAGTAATTTGAAGGTAATTCTTTTCAAACCCAGCTACAATAGTCTTATTCAATACATAGTCCAAAGTTTTTAGCAGGGCATACCTTTTTTTTTTGACGAGGGGGAAACCTTCAACAGGTACCCTGTGCCGTGGGAGCGTCACAGGGTTATGTGGGAGGGCATACCTACCTAGTGACTTATAAATATCTGTAATTAAACCCCAAGAGGCATTGCTATTGTTGAGGACTGAGTTGGAACGTCTCGTGTCGTCTTTCAAACCAGAATCCAGCAGTGTTTAAAATTGCTATTATAAAGCAAACATTTTGGTGGCACCGCAGTAGAACCGCTAAGAATTCCGTCATTTATAAAAGTTGTGTGGATTATAATAGAGTGGAATTAAAGATATTGTTTATTTGATTGCCATTTGTGTGCCCTCTTAATACAATAAAAGTACTGAGAACGTCTTACCTAACGTATTAGGAGTAGGCGTTCCATAATCGTTAAATAGGTTTGTATAAGCAAGTTACGATCTCCTCTGTTATGGAAGACTAAATCGATTTTTCTATTCATTCTTCTTATAATCGTTCTTTATTTATCATAATAACCTTACAAAAGATAGTGAGACGGTTAATGTCGCTGCATTTTCTACCAGTTGACCTTTATGGGTTAACCTTAACGAGACTTGTAGCTGCGTATTTAAAACGAATGTGTAATTAATAAAATTTCTCGTAAAGTTATTAAATATATTGTTCGAGTAAAATAGTGTAGAATGTGGCTTATATTGTAATCCTTTAGTATTATCAAAAGAATAAAGGAAAACTGCAAGTGCTCTAAAAACGTCTTGTAATATATTAGTCACCATTTTGCTTGACGTTCGATGTTAAACATTAGAAATGTTTAGTTTACTATCGATGTGACGTCACGTCATCAAAATGGCGGTTAGTGCTTCAAATTTTTAGAGAATACACTAAAAATAGAGCTATTTAAAATATATGCCGAATTTACTAAATTGAATACTAAATTTTATGAATAGAAGTCGACATCTTTGTTCCTCTTTCTATTATATCTTTATATTCCTAACATAGTGCGTAATATCCTATTGCAGCTGTAGAAAAGATAAACGCCCACACGAACAGCATCAGGCACGCGGTCTTCCTGCCCAACTCGCGGGTGGTCAGCGTCAGCGACGACCTCACCATGCGGGTCTGGGACCGAGCGAGTGGTCAGGTGAGGAAATATTATAAGGAATTTGATTGATTTGGAAGGGGTTCGAATGACGGCAATCAGGAATATAACAAGGTATATAAACTCTTGATTGACAACAGCCCTAGAGTGGGTCCGCCTCCCCTGTAGTATTGGCGTATAAAAATTTTCAAATGAGAGGATATTTTTTATTTTTTACCTACATATTTTAGTGCATATTGGTGGTGGACATCCTCCAAAGGCTAGTGCGACGTAATAATATAAAATTTCGTGGCTCTTTTGAGACCTTTGTGTATTGCCCGTTTTGAATTGAAGTTGTTTTGAAAAACTCCAAAGCATTTTGGGAATACCATAGAAGAAAGTTTGTTCTTCACACCTATTTAAGATATCTGTTTCAAACTCTGTACTCACTGTGACCAGTAATGTATCTTGTACAATGCATGCCTAATTAAAATAAAATTTCTTTGTGTTTATTGTCTAAATGTTGATACTATTATTTCCAGGAGGTGCACAAAGTTGACTTCCCAACAATACCTAACAGTTTAGAACTGTCAAGAGATGGAGCCGTTTTAACTGTGGCACACGGTAATCATAGCTTATAACGTAATTTACATGCAAAGGGTAGGGCAAAAACATACTTATTGCTTTGAATAAGCAACAGAGCTGTTTATTGTTTTCCATATATGGCTGTACCATAAAAGGCAAAGATGTTAGTAGACTTCGTTTCTAATGCTTTAATATTTTACAAAGGAACTAGGGTGTTTGTGTTAGGCATTGAGCTGTTATTATTATTTTATTACATGATGGAGTAGCAAACGAGCAAGCAGTCCACGTGATGGTAATTGGCAACTGCCGCCCATGAACATTTGTGATCCACCCCACAGAAGACCAGAATCCCAACTGAAGTTGACCACAGATGCGGTGCTACCCCTGAGGACTAAGTTGGAATGCCTCGTTAAATTGATCTCCTTTACCTCATCCTTCAAACCAGAAGACAGCAGCGCTGCTGTTATTAGGCATAAATAATAAAATAGTTGATCCCAGATAAGATTAGAGTCCTACTTAAGGTCAGTTAGAGCGTCTTGCTACCTGAGGACTAAGTTGGAACGCATCGGATAAGTATATCTCCGTTACCACACCCTTCAAACCAGGATTTAACATTTCACTGATGTTATAAGTATGAATGGTAAGTCGGTGGTCGAACTGCAAAGTTGTCCACTTTCAAATTGCATATGCTTAGAAAATGTCTAAGGTAATTACAATAATTTTGTACTATTCATGGTCGATATTTGTAACTATTTATTAATTGCGTAATGTTTTATTATTATTGCAAGGATTTTGCAATTTAGTTTTATTGTGGTCGTAAAAGTTATTTTAATAAAACGAATATAATCATAATAAATGTTACATAAACATTAATAAAAAGTGTCAACCATTACAAGCACACTAAAATATATAAAGAAAAATAAAAAACGAATACTAATTAAACTAAGTAACATTAAAAAACTAAAATCTAAATATTTAAATATAAATAATACTTATAAATTTAATATACTTAAATATAATTAAATATGCTTTAAGAATTTCTATTTATAAAATACAATTAAAATTATATACAATATTTACAAATGAACTAAATTAAATATACTTATAAATTTCATTATTTATAAAAAAGTATATGAAGTGTATTTTTAGTGAAATTTATATTATAAATCCTCGATAAATTCGACAAAAAATTTATGCAATTGTATGATTAATTGAATGGTGAAAATAATGCTTATTTTATTTATTCTAATTTACAATGACATTATTTGTTTCTTTTTTATTTATAATATTATACAAAATGCATATACCTATAGTGTTTCCCTTTTGCACAATAAAATATTTAAAAAGTAAAATTCCAATAAAAGTTAAAAACAAGAAAAATTACATAAAAGTTATATGAAAGTATTAATCTAATATATATATTATTTGTTAACAGGAAAACACCACCGTTGGAGGAAATATCTGTCCAATTCTAGACTTCTAGTCAACATTTTCCCCATCGTTTTAATGTTATGGTCGTCTATATTGCAACGTAGTTTTTCTTCTAAACAATTATACCCAATTTAATCGAACGAAATTGTATCTTATGTACTCACTTTCTGAATAAAACTTAATGTCCTTTGAGAAGTTTATTTATTTCCTTACCGATCCTATTGCTAGATGTATGCGCTAAATCCTAAAGTAGGTATTATATTATCAGTCATTGGTATTACAAAAGTTTGAACAAATAAATGATTGTATTACAAACCTACTCTTTAAATTGGTGTAGTAGGTTACAGGGGTACTTGCATAATTAAGCAAATAAACCTCATTTATAAATAATAGCATTGTCGATAACGGGGCGCTCTGCACCTGACCTAGTCAAATAGGATAGATACAAATCGATGCGCGGAGGTGGCGTACGAGCTAAGTAGATATAATGGTATCGAGGATAAAACACAATCAGTCCATTCGGTAGTCCTACTGCGCAGCTGCTCCAGTGCGCATGTCTGGCTAGTCGTTCGCGAATGCGCCTTACGTAGACCACTACATCGCAAGCAGTCTCAGAAATTCGACGAAACAACCTTAAAAATTTTAGATAGACGCTTTAAAAACATCAATTTACACATTCCAAATACAAGTTTTATATAAAATGATCTAGTCGTTAGATAAAAGTTAATTCGCAATTAGTGCAGTGGGGCCAAATTAAATTAAGTGTTTCTGATGTGCAACCGTGTTGGTACGTTTATATTATTGCTCCTGCTTGTATTCTTGGACTCCAGGGACTGCTCGGCTAATGCTCAACATGACTCAACAAGTAAACTATCACTCAACACGTAAGTCTAATTAATTTCTGTACACCTTGTTATGGCGTCCGTACAAAGAAAATAAGTTAATGTAAAAAACGTGTTTTAGTGTGCAATCATGGGCAGTTAAACTTGGCACAGAGCTGTATCACTTTGGTGAATTTATTACCAGGAAGAAAGAAGTTCAGGATGTAAGTACTTGGACAGCATATGAAAATGTATTAAATAATTTCGAAATAAATTATTAAATTGACATATATTTTAGAGCTTTAAATCAGCACAAATTGAGTCTAGAGATGGGGAGAAACTAGTACAAAGCATGGCAGACGATATTCGAGCAATGATGGAGCTCAAGATTAGTGCCGTTAAGCGGATCGTTGAGGCCGCTGAAAACATGGCTTTCGATAAACAGAATGAACCGGTGCCCGAAGATTACCAATTCTATAACAGTAAAGAGATGGACGAGCCATACGAAGAAGCAGCAATCAGAACTACAGCTGAACCCGAATTTAATTTAGGTGAAAACTGGATCATAAGACCGCCAACAAGAAGTGCTCATTTGCAACTTAATCCACATTTTTCAAGTATACCAGTTAATATAAATTTTAGCAGTGTCCACGTGCCAACGAACGTCTACGCCTGGGGTACGCATTTTTATATCACAAATATGTAAATAAATTTAAAAATAGAACGTAGGAGCGTAACGTAGGAAATTATGTGTGTGTGTTACCAAGTAATAATGTATATAACGATATTCCAGCACCTGAAGTAATTAAAGGGATTCACTGGTCTGAGGGCTTAGATACTCATTTTGTAAACAACTACCAAAGCGATCCAACGCTTTCCTGGCAGTATTTCGGCAGCTCAACTGGATTCATGAGGCATTATCCTGGTAAAAAAGCATTAAAAATTAGTGAGAGTACATGAATTACTTTGCTCGTAAGTTCTAAAATGTGTATTTTTCTCAGCTATGAAATGGAGAGCGGACCCCGTTGATATTTATGACTGCCGCACTAGAGCGTGGTATATGGAAGCAGCTGCAAGCCCGAAGGACGTGGTCATTTTGGTCGATCGTAGTGGCTCGATGACGGGACAAAGACGAGACATCGCTAAACATGTTGTAACTAACATCTTAGATACTCTCGGTAACAACGATTTCGTGAATGTAATGACTTTCGCTGATACTGTGGAAGAAGTTGTTCCTTGTTTTGAGGATTCTTTAGTTCAAGTGAGTTTACTGATCAATACACTTCATACTTTGTCATTTAAGTTTAGTCTATTTATTACGTTTATTGAAACGAAACAAATCTTGTGACTTGTGTTCTGTTTAGGCGACTCTGGGAAATCTTCGAGAAATAAAATTAGCATTGGATAATTTTGAAACAATGGAAATAGCTAATTTTTCAGCAGCATTAACGAGGGCTTTTGAACTTCTTGAAATTTATAGAAACAACAGCGGAGGAGCGAACTGTAATCAGGTAAATAATACAGTTAAATATTTTTGAATAGACACGAATATTAGCTTTATGATGGAAGGTGGTAGAACCCCTTGTGGTTCGACTCCGGCAGCACCACCGCCATATCCATTTCTGCCTAATAACAACGGTGGTAAACGCTGCTGTCTTTTGGTTTAAAGAGTGTGGGCAAGGGAGACTAGTAAGCGGATTAGTAAATCCGAAGGGTAGCATCTGTGCTCGATCTCATTTAGGTTTCTAGTCTTACATGGGGTGGGTTACAAATGTCCATGAGCGGCAGATGCCACTTACCATCAGGTGGTCTTTTAGCTCGTTTTCGACTCCATCACATAAAAAATCATGTACTTCTGTAATTTTCAGGCTATAATGCTGGTTACGGATGGCGTTCCATACAACTACAAGGAGTTGTTTGAGAAGTACAACTGGAAGTATGACACTCCTGTGAGGGTGTTCACGTACCTGATAGGGCGAGAGGTAAAGGTAGTACCACTGCAGGTATTACTGTGTGTCGTAGTCATTGTGCGACCTGCATAATGCCTTCCTTTCGTACCTTAACTACCTTGAATGTGGTACTCTATTCTTTCTCTCTATCTGTATATCTCGACTCTTTGCGACTTTCGTAGATCCTTTTCCATTTTCATAACGCTTTACGCTTATAGATGTTAGTTTAGTTATGTGTTTGGTTTGATGTGATGTCTTTAAAAAATCTTGTATTATCTGTATGCTAACTCGCCCAGAAAACGGTTGAGATTTTGTTACGCCTGATTTTGTGTGTTTTTGTGATGTCTTAAGCGTAGGTAGCTTAAATGCATGCTGGGTGTTGTAAAGTTAAATGTACTTATATCTTTTCTTTTATAAGCAGCCACATACAAGCAAACACGACGCTAACAAATGCAAACAAAACAAAAGTCTAGTCACTTACACTTAGATTAGAGGGAATTTTATTTAATACATAGCTTTAGTGAGAGCTCAAGCCTACTAACACCGCAACTCAGTAACAACAACACGTCACATGCCTAACAAAAAAAGACTGCTAAGAGTATACCGTATGTGGAACAATTAATATCTGCGAAGCCAAACGCAGGTGGCGGATGTGAGGGAGGTGAAGTGGATGGCGTGCGCGAACCGGGGGTTCTACGTGCATCTCAGTACACTAGCTGAAGTAAGGGAGAGGGTGCTCGAGCATGTCAACGTGCTGGCGAGGCCCCTGGTGCTGCAGCGGGAGAAACATCCGGTGGTCTGGACACCTGTTTACGCGAATATTACGGTAAATGTTCAGATTTCTAAGAGCTCCAGTATTTTGTTACGTGACTACGTCATTTGTATATTTAAAAAAAGATACCAAATACACTCTGACTGTTTCAATATTAGTAACTTATTCGATTGATGGTAATAATTGAACTGTGAATTTAAATTTCTTATATGTTTTGGCTGTTTCGTAATACTCGCGTACCTTCGGTAAATATTAGTGACTTAGTCGATTGACAGTAATTATTTAACCAAGAATTCCATTTTCCATTTTCAATTTTTTTAAAAGGACAAGTAAATAAAAAAATGTCATTTACATTAAAGATACCCTGAAGCTTAGTAAGAGTAAATTTTAAAGGCGGTTAAACCTGTATTAGTTCGACTCCGGCAGCATCACCATCACACTGATTTCTACTTAAAAGCAATAATATCAAAAGTTGCTGTGTTCTGGTTTGAAGAGTGTAGTAAGGAAGATATACTTATCTGAAAACTTCCGACTTTGTCTTTAGGGATAGCAACGCATATGCAGTCTACCTCCCGAAAAAAAGCCGGAAAAAAGGTTTAAATCGATTATCAAATTAAATTTATGTAGTAAAGCATATTACAGTGTAAATGACTACTTAA
>DWRA01000797.1:0-21017 GCA_018250295.1 Spathilepia clonius | reverse complement strand
GATTTAAATAACGTTGACGATGATATCACAGTAATACTAACAGCTACATACATACTAGAATTGGCGCTATTTCTAGTACTCAGATAAATGTAATATTTTGTTGGTCGTTACGAACAACGTGTGCAAAATAAATAATAAACGTTTTTAACATTAAGTCCACCTTTTTTTCCTTTACATTTTGGTAAGGCGTATAAAGAATAAAGAAATAAATTTTAGTTATAAGTAGTTATTTAAAAAAATGCAATTGAATAATCATGACTTTATGAGATATGGTTATTAATCTGCTTAAAGTAGGGCTCATTTCGGATTGATAACTGATCGATTAAGCCAATTCACATCAGGTCAACTTGGTGGCGTAGCGTAGTTTCACCCCGCCCGTGGCGGAATTTAAATTTGCCGACCCCTATAAGAATAGGTCAGTGAAAAAAGGCTGTCAAAAATTGAATTTATTTTAACTTTTAAGCGATAAGAAATTTTACTTTTAACTTTTGGCGCCCCCTGAAAAATCCATCTGGGGAAGTTCCGCCCCTGGCATGCTGCGCCTTTCGGCAACTGTACTCGTTTTCCAATTATGATACTTGTACATATAAAAGTAACAGGTTTATAATCGTTTTCGAGCTAAACTCCATTTTTTATTATCATCTATATATGACCACTACAAATCTATTAGACTGCATATTCTTTCCTTTTTTGCTCTGGCTTCTATTGTAATATTACAAATAGTCGTTTAATAAAATCTTGAACGAAGTGTTTGATATAATTAAGCACACAATTCAAATATGACTGCATTATGTTTAAAATATTAATTAACATAAATATTATAACTTCCTTACTTTGGGAAGTCGGGTAAAAACAAATAAGTTTATTCACGTGATTAATTACTTTTGAAAAATAAACATAACGTCCTAATTCAAAAAAGCAAGTTATGTTACACGATTAATAATAATTCGGGAACTAAGATCAAATAATTTGTAAGCATAATATTTACTCTACCGTTAAGCACAATTTACAAAACTACTAACAACTATTCGTATTAAGTTAAGCTATAGAGCAAGCGCGTTTCAGAGAATATTTGTTATTTATTTGTGAAGATTAAAAGACTTGATTTAAGCTTTCTGTACATCGCATTACAGTCATAAATATCTCTAGCTTTGCCTTTGCTAAAGCTTAGCAGCTTAAAAAGTTCTGAAGTGTTAAGTGGAGAGTTTATTTACGTTTATATTTCCCAGATAGATATTCCATTCTATTTATTAATTTCTCACTCAGAGTGAGAGAGAGAGGTATCAGGATGTCTCAAAAAAAAATTAAAAATGAAAAAAATATTTTGAAGAAGCCCACATACCTAAAACTGGATTCTTTTCTGGTAATAATTATAAAATTTTGAACTTTGGTAGACAAGAATTTGGTTATTACTAACGAATATACCTAGAGCTTAAACTTCCTTGAATTCCTCGAATTTCGTGATGCACTGTTGTGCTTCTAGATCTTTCCTTTCTATGCATACACTTGCCTAGCAATGGAATACTATTGCACATAAAAGTGATTTTCGTTTTTATAATGATGTAGTTAAAAATATACACCGGATAACAATAAATAAATGTTATGTACAACCTCTAGTATGCAATAGTCTGTGCTTAACCGGATATTGGCAATGAAATGGCTATGAATGTGGGCGTCGCAGTGCGGGAGGAAATGCCGTCTTTGCCGGATCATGGGCTAATCGAACTACTCAATTAGCTGTGTTGGATATACCAAATGGAATTAGGATGTCATCAATTCTCTTCAACCAGTATTCACGAATTAATCTTACAATATATATTTGCTTTCTCAACACTTTTGCCTGCAATTTGTCTATGTACCTATACTGGGCACGTATCTTTCCCAAACTAAAGGATTGGGGAGGGTAAGTACACTACCAAGGCTCTAGTGCAGGTTAGTGGAGAAGAGTACGTATTAGTGGGTACGTATTAGTTTTTCTTATACTGGAGTAATTTATTCAGATTAAAATGGAATTTGTTCGAATTGGATTCCTAGGTATTTTTTACCGTCAGCTACATACATTCACTTCGGGAAATAATTTTTATAAAGGAGCTATATCAGTATGAGAACTCGTTTTTATAAATAATTCATTTTTTAAAAACAATTCGTTTTTTAATTTCATTACTTTAATGCATTTTACTATTATTTTAATTGTACCTTTTATCTTTTGACGTTAAGTGGGTTTTAAACGAGTAAATGCTGTTTAAGTTTGATTTATATATCCGAAACCAATCCCTGTAGCCGAAACGTCGGGACGTATAAATCAGATGAAAACCGCGATAAATCCCTTCAAATAGTTTTATTGCAGTCGCGAATTATTTTTATGTGTAGTTCTTTTTATAAAATATATTCAGCGCATAGAATTGCAACGTTCAGTCGGTTAGGGTTCATAAATTCTTGACAGCGGTATGCTAAACGAGGGAAAAATGTAAAATCAAAGTCTATATTTTATTAACTGCTACAAATAAAATTAAAGTGTAGAAGTCAACTCTTATGTGTGGCCCACAATTTTTGTATATATATATTAACGATATTTAAATTTAATACCAAGTCATTATCAAACCTTTAGTTCGTTTACTCTCTCTTACGAAACTGATAAAATCATGATGAATTTTGAAGTATCATATGTTTTAAATGAAATCCTTTAAGTTTAAAAACTCGATGGAAACTATTATGGTGTCTTTTATGAAACCAATGTAGCTAATGAGGGTGCAGTCTACCTGATGGCAAATTATCACTGCGGCGCATAGACGCCTATAATCCACAATGAGGGCGACCTCTCACGTATTGTTATGTAGAAGGATTAAGAATGGCTCGTGTAACACCGCTTATTAATAAATCAATCTGTACAGTTTTCACCTACCAACGATCGGTAGACAATTTCTAGTGGACAGGAATTATTAAGTTTCTGTCTTTTGTAGACAAAAGTTGGATAGTTTTTGTATTAATAACTGGTGTGTCTTCCTTTAGGTATAATATTATATCGGGCAGGAAGACTACCATTTAGTTCCATCTTTTTACGATTCTTATCTACTAATTTTGTAATTAAATGTATTTTTATGCACATAATATGCATTCTAATACAATAACTTGGAAATTTAATAAAGAGAATCGTACTCTTGGGATATGAAGCTTTTCCAGAAATGTATCCACGAATGAAAGTGTCCTTTGGGAACCATTTCGTTTTATTACAGATATAAGCGTTGAGTAGTTAAAATTGTTTTAATGAATATCAAATAATATAATTTCTGGGCACTTAATCTGTTTTTATGGCCATTTTGCACGTTATTAAGTAATTTTTTGTACTCCCAATAGTTAAAAGACCAATTAATTTCTTTCTTGTTAGGGTTCCGTAGCCAAATGGCAAAAATCAGAATCCTTTTAGATTCGTCATGTCTGTCTCTTCGTCTGTCTGTTTATCACAGCCACTTTATTCGGAAAGTTTAGTTAGGTTAGTCGCCTCATAAGTCAATCGACAACCACATCCTTCCACAGAAACGTCTTTCTACCACCTTTTGAAATAATATTTGTTTACTCCATTACAAGAGAAATAATTACCTATCATTGAACAACATGTCTATCATACTATTAATAATAAATAATTTCCAAACTATCATCAACCAAAATATCATTAATTTGTTTAATATTAGAATTTCTTGTTCCAGCTGGTGACATTTGGGGACACAGCGCTGAACAAGTTGCGGTTCGCCACCGATTACCACTGCGGCACACACACCAATTGTACGCTACGAGGTATGGATTTCATTTCGTCTTTATATATTCACATATTTGTATATAATTTCTCGTGTAACTTAGAGCTTGCAATTTATTACTCGTATAGTAGGTAAGTAGGTACATAATAATATTATGCTAGTTTAATGATGTAGTGGACATTGACTTTATTAACTGTTTAAATATGGTTTTACTTGCAAACTCTGGTAAGTTATACGTATAGTCATTTCTCCACTATATTTGAAGGGTTGGAGACTATTTCTACGACCAGTATGGTGGAGGGATCACCAAGCCTAGCAAACAGAAATAGCTATGACAGTGACGCTGCTGAGCTGAAGACCCACATAGAACCGAATACATGTTCGTATTCTTATAGTTCACAAGTGGATCGTCCAGGAATATTAGAATTTGGATATTACTTGTACGTGTCGTCATATTCAAGATGTCGAATATTTTAGTATGTAGCGTACCGCATCCATTTGCGGTGCTACGATGCACTAATCAATCCTGTATTGCGAAAGTCGGTTAAAAACATACAGAACCTTTTAACTTCACTAATGATGCTTCGTATTTCTAGTCCAAATACACTAGTTGCATGCACTTGTTCTAAGTACTTGGGTAAAATGGAAATCGGTTTAGCGATAAAAGCGCTTCAGAAAGTTTTATTAAAAGTGTGTTGATGTTAAAAGCGTTGAAGCGTTTTTTTAAATGCAATTTGATGTAGATTTGTGTACAAATAATCGATTTTATTCGAAACAAGTTTTCTTGTTATAAACATTAGTATCTATTAATTAACATATCGATAATTTAAAATGAACAGTGTTATTTATTTATTGAATTGCATTAAGAAATATATTGCTTTTGAGAACTCGACAGACCTTGACACTCTTTAGAATTGATTTACTTGCTTTGTATTAATCAGTAAAATTAGAACAACTTACATAAACAAGTAATAATTCCCATAAGTAATTTACAGGCAAGAGTAATAGAAAAAGAAAGACATAACAAAATAATTTTAGACACCTTATTAAACTGTACAGTTAATCCAATATTGATATACATTGGAATCTTATAGTGTGTACAATAGCTCATTATAATTTTATAACATCGTTGTAAAATATCTTGTTTAAAATCTGTTTTATGAAAGTACAAAATCTTTATTATAAAAACATCTCTTTCATGAGAAGCAAGAATAAATTGAATTAATGCAAGCAGAAAGGTAAAAGTCAAATAAAAGCGATATCAGCTTATCTAAGCAGAATAATTTTCAAGGCGTTACGAATATTTGAAAGCATACGAAACTTTTTATTAACTTGATGCTCGAAACGGATGGCCACTGAAAATGTTAATTTCTCATTTTTAGCGCTTACGTGTTATATTATAAATGGTAAGCGATAAGCGATAAACAGTTGACAGGTTTCACCACGCTTTGACCAATATTTCAGTACCTATGGAATTACAGCCAAAACCATACGTCACATCTGCGAGCAGATAGTCCCACCTGCAGAATGATTTTACGTATTTAAAATTTACTTGCATCATTGTCATCATTATTATCGTTAACGCATGGCCGTACTTCTTGTAGATATTTCATGTGTGAAGACATTTTCATAAGACTACTTACAATGTCAATATTCTGTTCGGTTATTGTCTTATCCGTAAATTTTATTTGCCCTTCCCCAATAATGGTATGGAACATACCGGGAGTACAGAAGACAAAAAGAAATACGGTCTCATTAATCTTGTAACCAAGTAATAACTACTATTTTTTAACTGTTTATCTTGTGCTCGAATATCTTTATTGGTCTCAAAATTGTGTATTTTACTTACCTCAAACATGTTCTCGCCGTCGGGGTGGCAATATCTTAAAACCAATTTTGTACTTTTCTGAGTAATTGCAAACGATTTCTTGGCGACTTGCTTTAATTTTAGGGTCGTCTTTAAATGTTTTAAAAAATTGCCAGCCATTTTTAGTTGTCTTTGTCGTATATTGTGATTTATCGCTGGCAACAGTAAATTATTCGTTTGTTGAAAATAAATTACTTATTTATGATCCTTACTTTAACTAGTATTTTAGTAAATTCGTTATATGTCATTTGTGCCATTTTTCTTTTAAATTATACTTTTAGACATTACATTTCCTAAAGACATTAAAGGTACATAATGTTCACTACTCTTTGATTTCTGCACTGGATGAATCTTCCACAATTGTTTGTAAAAATATTTTTGCATAATATGTGTTGTATAAATGATATTTTGCTATCGGTCGTTTATTCTATTCTATGTTGTCATATATTGTGATGTTTTCATTTATTATAAAGCGTCGTTTCGTTTTGTTTCTTTGTAATGTTTTATTCACCATTTAATTGTTATTGTTTTGTTCGTAGAACTGCACTACAATATGGCGAGACAGCAGGATGAAAATACTCTCGTACAAATGAAACGGTCGTGGGACAAGAATCTTCCAGACATGAGCGAGTTTTTAGAACACATTCTCCCTCTGCTTCGGAACGCTTCTAAGGAAAACAGTAAGTAGGATAGATTAATTACCTCTGAGATATCTTATGCTTGTTTATTTCATTTTCAATTTATACGTGTCTCATGCAGTGAAATCGGAACTCTGTTTATTTTAAATCAAGATAAAAGAATTTTCGCTGCGATTAGCAGATATATTTTTCCCTTAAATATTTAAACAGTGTATGGTTATTATCGTGGTATACATCCTATACGTGATATTGTCAATATTTGACATTTTCTTTGTCCAGTAACTTAGTAAACAACAAGCTAAAATGTAAATGCTACGCACGACTATGTAAATCTATAATCTCTTAAAATATGATTTAAATATTCGTCGTAATAACCAGTCGTCAAACTTACTTATTCACTTAGTATTAACAAGGATATAAAGTAATAAAATCCATTATCTATATCAAATTGTTATTACTCGTCTAGAAGGATTAAGGAAATGAGGTTTCAGGAACTAAAAATCAATATGGATAATTGACTTAGGTAAATTTTTAGAAAGTCTACTTCAAAAGTTTGAAGTCAATTACCATTAGCGCCTTCATAAATGTCTGTCCAAAGAATATTAAGTCCGATAACGTCAATTAAACCAAAGGAGGTATAATTTTTCCGATTAACGCCACGCTTTGATCGACACTAATTGGTTTAAATATCAATTTCTTCTAACGATCAGATTTTCGACGAGAATTCCGAATGTGTAAATTT
Source organism: Spathilepia clonius (assembly GCA_018250295.1). Lineage (NCBI taxonomy): Eukaryota > Metazoa > Arthropoda > Insecta > Lepidoptera > Hesperiidae > Spathilepia > Spathilepia clonius. The sequence goes on along the minus strand of DWRA01000797.1, from coordinate 14,018 downwards.
TTACGACGCGCCCACAAGGTAACAGTGCTACTATAAGCGATTAAGCGGAATTTGTGAACCTATTTGCTTCTATGTACCGTATTTACGTAGTATATACCATAAGTAATTTTAGTGTGATCATTGAGTGTTCAATCACTTTAGTGCAAGTTATTTATTAAATATGCATATTTGTTTCATTTTAATACAAGTTTAAACAACTTTAACATGCAGTTATATGTTATAAACAGCTTTTAGCATGTCTGATCCAGACTCACTGAATTTTATCTAAGTTGATCATCATCGAAATTTTACGGACGACTTCCAAACTTCCTGTTTTCTATGTTTTCCTTTAAGATTTATAAGAGTTATAATCGATATGTATGTATGACTATGTATGTACTTTATTTACTTTTCAATACTTCAATAAAGGAGGAGCTTGTTAGGGATTCGGACTTTGGTCTAACGTTATGGTAAACGAAATTTGATTGTTTTGTGTAACCCTAAGTATACACTTACAAATTATGGGTAGCACAATATGTATTTCCATATGCTGCTGCGGGATGAGCAAACGTATAACAAAAATGAGAAGATTAAGCAATTAAATGGGGGTTTATCTTTTTTTATCTTTTTTCCTTTTATAGTTTTATACCTATACTATTATAACTTTTTAAAATATTTTCATACATAAAAATAATACAAATGTACCCACATTCCGTGATCAAAACTGAAAAGTCCAGGTTCTCGCTCGTGGTACAAACATGCCTTATGCCCTAATATTTACACAAAAATTTACGAGCTCTTCGCGTGTTAACCGATCCTGTTGAGCGATAAATATTGAAAGGATAACGACGTATTAGGTTTTTAGATTACGTTTTGTGAAAGTGATAACTTGGTTCACTTTTGAGCACTAAAATATCAGAAATACATATATTTGGGCAAACGAAAAGTTTTCAATCTTTGATTTGTGAATACCTGAATATGACAAATAAATATGATTTTTTCAAGCTTGCTAAAACACTATTTTGTTACACATTTAAGTTCTAAGAAAATTTTAACCATTTTATCCTTCAACATGTACAGGATAAAATAAATGTATCAATGCTTTTAAGGTTACAACACAGTGGAAGAATACTGGGACTCGCTCGGAGAATATGAGGGTGCGTTGCTCAAAGCTCGGGAAATCTGGGATCACGTGAAGCCTTTATACTTGAAGCTACACAAATACGTCGCCCTAAAGCTAAAGGGCTCGGATGCCGTGGGGAAGCCCTTGGCGGTACATTTACTGAGTAAGTTAATAGAATGCAGATATATACTTTGTTATGATTTATTTTTTATAATTATCCGGTTCGATTCAAATTGCTGTTTTTAATATTTATTTGAAGTATTAAAAGTTACCCTTACTTCAGTATTGTATTGATTTAATGCACCTGGGATTATTATGTTTACTTACAAATATAAGTGGGTCGTAAAAATGTCATATAAGTTCAATAACAGTAACCTCTTCCTTCGGAGAAGGAAGTCGGTTAAAAAATAAATGATTTAAATTGGTGTTTGCTATTTTTTCCGTAAACAGTTGGTATGTAGCCGGGCTATAGCAATTAATATTAAACTGCTAAAGTGATGCAAACTAAAACCACCTTTAACACATCACAATACGGTCATAAGCTACACACACACCACGAACCTTAAGTTATAGTTACTAACGTCCCAAAATTCTTTAAACAACTCGCCCATAATTTATGACCGGCGATACGCGAGTATCACTAAATTCTGAAACTAAACGTAAGGCGATTTGCCAAAGGCGTAAAATATTTAGAGCGATGCTCCCGGGACAGGGATCCCGGCGTTTTACTATTTGAAGTTCCCAAAGGTACAATATGTGCCTTTTTCTGTGCTCCAATAAAATCTGTGATATATGTTTCCTACTAAAACGTTGTACGTTTATATATTACATGGTATGTATTAATTTTGCTTGTGGATTTTTATAATAATAAATGTTCATTGAATTAACGATACATATTTATACTCAATATAAAAACTTATAAAACCCTAATTAAGCCGAAAATTATTACATTCTCAATGAAGTAAATCTCGATTTTCAATAACCCAATGATTTGTTTAAAAGAGCGGCAGAACACTTATTTCACGTTCTTTGCTAGTTCTATTGTGTTACTTTAAATAAGTTTCATTAAACGAAAATGCTTCTCCCAAAATTATTGTCGCAAGGCTGGTTTCCTCCTTACAGAAATATTTCGTGCTCGGGACAGATTGCTATTTTTCCTTTCTAATTAAGAAATTCTTTACAGAGTCTCTCAACGGCAATGACTGGTCGAATCTAATCGAATTATTGTTGCCTGTACATCCTGATGTATATCTAAAGTTGCATACAAACCTGCAATTAAAAGTAAGAGAAAAATATTTTAATTCCTTCTTAGGTAATATTTTACAAAAACATTTATATGTTAGGTATAAATGTTTTTGTAAAAATGACTTGTTTTACAGGAACTTGGCGGTCCTAAACTGTTCAAAGAAGCAGAAAGACTCTTGAATGTATTAAAATTCGGTGACATTGATCCTGATATTATGAATGAGTCCCTTTTCAACGCGACATGTCCTACTGAAATTGTAGACTGGTGTAAACCTAACAAGTTGAGGTTCGTGACGTGCAAGGATATTAGCATAGAGAACTATATGGAAGCACATGAAGTGCTGATGAAGATCAAATATAAAATGATTACGGCGTTACATAGCAATAACACATACGTATTGCGTGAGGCGTCTCGTTACTCAGGTTTGTATTATATTTTTGGGCATGTTGTATTATGTATTTATGTCCATAAATTATATATTTTTACAATTAAAAGTTGTAAAATTTTAGTAACGAATGAAATTACACATAAACGAAACATTTAGAATGCTGACTATAGTTAAGAATAGTAAAATACATAGATGCAATAAAGATGAAAGAAACTAAAAAAAAAACAAGCATAACATAGAATTGCATTTTGTAAAGTAGGTATCACACGAAACAATGTTTCAAATCTTTATTTTTGTTTTAGCTATACATGAGGCAATACCTGGTTTCGCGTCCTTACTGTCATTGAATCCACATACATTGAATCGAGTTGGATTGTATCCATTGGACAGATTCAATTATAATCCGAATCACCACCGTCTTGTCCTACAGTTGATAATTGCCTTGCGGGACCTGCCAAAGTAAGTCATTTTAAATAAATCATTTTCTTGAGCTTTTGTATAATAATTTACAGAAACAGAAGATTATTATGTTGAATCATATGTAGTGATTTCAATGCACTAACACATAAGGAAACAGCGACATATACTATTATTTTGAGAAAAAAGTGTTTTGGTCTTTTTATTAAATTTTTCTAATTTTTGAATATTCGCATTTTAATGGAGACGACTAAAAAATATACTTGCATATATTTTAGGTTAAACTATTTCATGGCTGCTGATGAATGGAGACTAAATATTTTAATGGGAAGAATTCAAACTTCAAACATAACCACAAGTTGGAGCGAATTTCGTAGAAATTTTTCTCTCATAGAAACATCTGATGCGGATATTCTCGGAGATCCTTACGTTATATTCAATAAACCATATATCGGGTAAGGACATATCTTGTTACGTTCTAAGAGAAATGTTTTTACTAAATGAGCGTGTTCTAAGCCTTACTATTGTTTTCCAGAAAATTCATGGGGCTAATTCTGAAATACCAAATTTACCAATCTTTTGCCGAAGAACTGGTTTCTGATGACTATGACTTAGTAAAGCACGTCGGAGAAAACAACGAACGCCTCATGTAAGAAATTTAAACGTTATACTTTTATTTAGATTCTTTGTTGTAATAGTTTGGTTGACATCTTTGTTATGTTTTAGGGATGCTATGATGCAAGGTTACGGATCAATTTGGCCGGAAATGGTCAGTGATTTACTAGCAAAACGAGAGAATAATCTAGAATACACTGGCCTCACAGACTACTTTAGATTTTTAGACGAGTATTTAGATAATCAATTGGATCCATCGGCCGAGAATACTTACGGGGAAGACTACGTAGAACCACCAGTTAGTGAAGCTCCTACCGAAGTTATTGAAATTCCCGAAGAAAACGAGATACCAGATGAACAAGTTATTAAGAGTAGTAAAGATGTCGAGAGTCATAATCTAAACGAAAATATAATCGATACTGGCGATGAACCAAATTCAAAGTTTAGTATTGAAACTTCTACTGTTGGTGTTTTGGAAATAAAGAAGAACCCGATGGCCGCTGGAGAGCAAAATGAAAGTATTAATCCCAAAGAAGCGTCATATAACACATATTGGTGGATAGGAATAGGAGTGGGGTTGGCGGTTGTTGTGATTTTGGGAGCAATAATTGCGAGAAAACGTCACACTCACAGAAAATCATTAGAAAGGCAAAGAAGAAATAACACGTGTGCTTGATTTGAGGAGTATCGGTTCTAGGGAACCGATATTCAAGACTCAAAGTTTAGTGAAATTGTGCCAATGCGTTTAAGTGTGTGGAGTACAAAAGTATAATCGTAGTTTATTCTATCATTTGGTGTGTTTAATATTTGTCTGTACTAAATAATTTCTGTTGTGTTGGTATCAAGTGAATTTTATTTATTCAACTACGGTGCTCTAGTTCTACTAAAATTCCATTATGTATAGCATTTATGTTTGTAATAATTTCATTGTGAGTCTATGTTTGTTTTCTTTTATTTGCAATTGTAAAATAACTCTAGATAGTAAAGATGGAAAATATTTTTGTACATATCACAATTTGAGAAATAGTATAATGATTGTTACCAAGTGTCTACGATAGGTGTACATTCTAGTTAGGTGTAATTTCGCTGTGCCTTAAGCGTTTCAATTTCATAATAAGTAATATAAATAAATAAATATGATATAGGAAACGATAAAATTTGTATAAAGTTATTAATGTAATTTTTGTAAAATCTCTATTTACTCTGCTGTAACTCAGACCAAGTTATTGTAGCAATTATGTTTCGAAAAAATCCACAACATTTTTTTTTTAATTTCTATTTTTTGAATATTTTATTATCTAATGCGGTAACCAAATAAGCTATATTAATTTGATGTTATATATTTAAACCTATTAAGTTTTATTTATTTAGATTATAACGCTTTACCGTTGGTGAAGCGCAATTTAGTAATCGAGTGTCAGAATCGAAAATGAAATAATAAATGTTTTAAACATTAACATTGAGTATTTATTTATATTCTAGATATAAAGGCATACAATTAGACATAGGAAGACTTACGTGTGTGTCCCGAAAATATCCATTCATATAACATATATCTTATTAATAGATGGAAAAAAGTGTGTAAGTTAATAGATAGCAAAAAATGTCAGAAAGCATCTAAAGTTTTGATTCTAAAAAACTGCTGAAGAGTATTTTAAAGTTGTTTGTTACGAGACCATTGACTGTTCATAGTTTATCGACTGCGGGACTAAAGTTATATCAATTAAAAATTATAAGATAAGTACACAGTGCTGGTGACAATACTAATTTACCCTTTTCCAGGATTATTTATGTTTTCACGTAAGGTTAACAGGCTTTTTGTCATACCAATATTTATTATTAGGCTGGCTTAGGATATTGTTAATTTATTAGCAACGGATGCTATAAAACATCGGAATTTTCAAATTTAAAAGCAGGTTTATAAAAAGAAAACCACGACTTTAATAGCATACTTGTAGAAAAATAATAAAATACAGAAAAAAAAGTGCTTTACACTTATTTTTGGAACTTTTCATTAGACGTCTCGTTCTAGTAGTATCTACCATATCATTAACACAAAATGACACTTTTTAATATATATACCTACCATACTACAACATTCTTACGGGTTGTCATCGTTCCAGCTGATTATTACTTGTTCAGTTTCCTTGGACAAAAACATCAATTTTGCTGATAGCATCAAACTTGTTTAATAGATCCACCGGTGTCGGGAAAGTTTCTAGCTAAAATAAATTTCATTATGAAAGTGATATGTCATGGTTGATAAAATACAAGTTTCTATACTTTAGTCTTTCTCATTTTTGTGGAAACATGATCTTGCTAACCAATTGTGAAGTTAATCTCATCCTTCATTGCTTGCTCTGAGTTGTAGGGATCAAAGGGGTCTCGAATGGGACAATCCCGTTAAGTTCGATAGTAGCAACGTCTTTACTTAATTAAATTACTTAATCCTTACAATTGGGGTAGATTATCGAAACATTGGCATGTAGATACGCGTCGAACTGAGTACTCGGCTTCCAAATTTTGATAATGGGTTAATGTTTGTAATGTGATTGTATTTGTAACATTTTTATTAAAAAAAGGTGAAGGTTTAACTTGTCTATTTATTACATTTTTGTTCTAAATTACCATAGCTGTGGTAATTTAGAAGATATCTTACTTCATGCAAATAGCTTATCTTGATCATTTTTAAACGGAAGTTTTCGGATCTTTTAATTTAATACTAAGGCATTAATTCCTGACTGCAAATCTTAATATCTACATATATTCTGTTTCGATCACACTACATTCTACATATATATGAATTGATAGCAATTAAATGGAGTTGTATAGTCATAAGACGAAAATTGAGAATCCTGAAATAGTACATGATTGTATAAGTAAGACAAAGTAGAACATATAATCGTTGAATCTAAATAAGTTCTTCCAATTAATTGTGGAAGCACTTGAGATATTCGCAGGTGGCCGGGCTTTGTGAGGATCAAAGAGGATAAGTAGTGACGTGTAACTTAATTAAATTCCGTAATCTTAATAGAATTTCGCAAAGAAAATCATCCAGGAAATATCAAATGTAACGTTAAAAATGTTACTCACGTATATGATTAATGATATAATTGTATTAAAATTACTTTGCCATTCGTGACAGTATTATGTTGTTATCATACTACTATTTACCAACATATTTACCAGCACCGATAAGGCACAAAACAGAGCAACGATAGGTACAACGACAGAGATAAATGGCCAAGAGGGTTATTAACTACAAATGAGATATACGACCGCAGATTATTAAAGGTAAGCTGGATGCAGACGCAGAGTATGTAGAATAGTGTTAAAGGTATAAACTAGACATGAAACTATATCTAGCGTTATATTATTTTGTATTCAGTTCTGATACTACGACGATTCCTTATAAATAAAGTTTTTATGAATATATTTCACGTTTTGATTTTAATTCCGGAGAAGGCTATTAATTATAAGCACTAAACTATGCAAAATCTGGGCGCCTCGCAACTTAACGACTGAGAATTCGTTTTATTACAACTTCATCTTAACGACATTTTATGTTTCATAATTTTAGCAATTTAGTGGAGCAATTCAATTATTACAATGCACCAAGCTTATATTTCTTCATAAAAATCCTGATGCTGCAGTGGTATTGCCTACATAAGTCTCATGATAAAATCGTGAGTCTACTGTTTCTATGAACACAATAATATTTTAAATAAAAATTTAGGCAGCTTCAAAGTTATCAAGTCTTATTATATCGTAATTATATCTTTCAGATAAACCTATTACTAAAGATAATCGAATCCTACACATTTGTACACCATTCAGTTCATTAGCCATCCTACTAACATGGCCACGTTTTCTACTAACTTATGTGTATTGTTCCTTTCGTTTTAAGTTGATTTGCCAACTTGATCTCACAGTAATAGTAAGAACTTCCGAAATGATTTTCAGTAGGACGCATATTAGCTGTTCTATTTCAAAGTTCACGAGTCCGCAGTTTTAGACAGTTACATGTTACAGCTATATATTCCTCGCGAATTGGTCCGCGTCCGCAAGCGGAGGTGGCTAAAAAAGTTCCATGAGCGTTAAGGACGTTCAAATTTCACTATTTAAATCTACGATATAAACATAATAACTCAACCTAACCCAAATACCAAAAGAACCCAAGCCAAAAAATATAATGATCTTTAAAATTGTTCACCCAAGAAACGTAAGATGCCAAAGAATTATGTCCGCGTTGACGACGAACCCTTGTCAATTCTGTAGATGACTATTAATCAAATTCTAATAACTATGAAACATCTGGCGCTTGGTTTAATCTTTATGACTCCGAGTTCATTTTATTACAACTTCATCTTTATGACATCTTACGTTTCAATTTTGCATCGTTTCAGTAAAATTAAATTAAAAATATTCGTAATGTTCTCGTAACTGACGCAGTAAAAAATTTACTGCATCAAGCGCATATTCGAGCGTCACATATTTTAAGTGGCAGAAAATTTAATTGGCCTCATTAAAGCATTTGTAATACAAACGTGCAACGTTAACAGAATTCGATAGTCATTTATTACAAAAGTTTTCACGTTGCAATGATCTTGTTAAAAGCAGACTTGCTTGCATGAGATGTTACTCATGACCACCCACAGACACGTGTAACCAACACTATAATAAGGGATTCTACCTGAAGTCGATCACAGACGTGTTGCTACTTCTGAACCAAGATAGTTGCCTTTTATATAAGTTAGGTCAACAAGTCGTACTATCTAACAGAGTTTATCGTATTCCATATTAGAAATTATATTTTCAAATATCAACTTTTTATAAAAATATCTTGTTTTAAAATTTCCTGCCAATATTATTATTTTCCATATTGTGCTATTAGAATACTCGGAAATTTATAATAACAAAAGTGATTTAAATCTGTTACATAAATTCAATAATTAAAATAATTTTAACCCGTATTTGCCTACCAACTTTAAACGAAGTAAAAACTTTACGAGACAGATTTGTATTGAAAAAGACTAAGAAAATACTTACAGAATTTGATGCCAGATGTTTTTAGAAGTCTATCTGAGTTTTCTTTTGCTATTAAAACTTGAAAGAACTGGAATTACTGACTTAAATTGGTGTTGACATATTTTGCTTTCGGGAGAAAATCTCATCGAGTAAAAGGGGACAAGTAATTATATACTTTTGGGAATCAAGAATAAGTTAAAATCGGTGGACGGCCTTGGTCACCTTTTTTGTGTGCCAAAATTTCAACTTTAACCAATTCCTTATAGTATAGAACGTTCAGCCAGCATTCGTACCTTTCTACCGAAATACAAGAACTGTTTCGAGATTCAAATAGGCGCGGTGGTTTTATTGAATATTTGGTCGCACAAATGGTTTTGACATCAGATTATTATTTTAATAACTCGAAGTAACTTTCATGTAGGTGTCCTGAAAATGTTTCCTTTTAACTGTCTGCTTTAGTACTCGCTTGTATTCAAATAAATTCTAGCTCGGTATTTTTTCTTATCTGGATTAGAAGTATTATTTTCACTTTATTCTGTTGCCACAAAAATTAGGTGTCTCAAGATACGTGACACCAGACTGCTGGAATATTTTTGCATTGCAGATTTCGTGCTTCACGTTAGCACAACTTCTTAAGTTTTAGGTTTGTTTTTTTGAGATTTACTAAGAATTTGTTTTTTGAAAGTGAAAATGATCAGATATTCACAAATAACAAGTTATTTGTGTTCAAACTGAAAGTCTTCAATCATAGTAAATACATTGGAAGTCAAGTGATGATGATCTTTTTTAATTCTTGACAATTTAATTACAATATTTACTTATGATATAACGTATTATATGTTATGATTTTCGAGTGTATGGTATGTCTTTTAACACGAACTGTGGCCTAAACGACATATTTTTTAACATGCATACTTAATTATGTCGTTAAATCTTTCTTGGTAGAACCAATGATACAAAAAAAAAATTAAGTTTAGATAGAAGAGTTACTGCTTTATAACATCATTTGTCTTGTTTAGAATCTGTATTAAACCAGAAATTACTATTTTGGGACCCAAATTATTACTATAACGAAACTTCTTACTTACTTACAATAAGTAGATTTTAGAAAGACACTCCCACACTAACAGAAACATATTACATTTCATATAATTTTATATCATGTAACGATCTCGGCGGGTCCCACGACTTAATTTTACTAATTTGTTCCACTACAAACGAATAGACGATAAGCGATATATGACTTTCGAAAAATTTTTAACATGTCATATTTGAATTAATTTGAATACGAGAAAAAATTAAAAAAATGTGCGATTTTTTATAGTATTCATTTATAATGGTCTGCTATAGATTAACTTGTATAACATGAAGGATTACGTGTGTTTAAAAATCAGGTTAAATGCCATTTGCGATCAATTTGCAATTTAGCGAAATTTCCACCCAAAATATTAATTTATTATCAAAATAAAATGGTTTATACATACATGTAGATATCATTTTCCTAAACAGGTGTTAATTCTACATGCATTTTATAATAACTGTACCTACGTGTTGAATAAAAAGCTGATAATACATTCTAAACCTATTTTTGAGATCAACTTTTTTAAAAGGGTGTTTGACTATCTTAATATGAGGCATGATAAAGCTTCTGTGATCGGCTTCAAACAGAATTCCTTGAATTGGTTATCGAGGCTCAAGGCCGGCAGCGACAATTTAGCACCAGATGGACTGCAAGCTCGTTTGCTACGTTAGTCTTATAAAATAATCTGAATTAAAGCACCGCTTAAACCTGCCTCACCTACGCAATTGTATTCGGCAATTATCGAGTTTATTGCTCAATAGGCCATTAATATTAAACTTTAAAGCTATTCGCGCGATCTAAAGCAATTCCCTTAATCCCGTTCCAGACATTTGTATCTGTATCTGGAGTGCCGCTTTAATTGTCGTTTTAACCACTTTTGAAATTACAAGCGTGTTCGACTTCGTACCACCTAATTAGCGTAAAGCTTGTTTTCCACTGCTAGAAAGCTAGTGAACACTACAAGGCCTCACTGGGGCAAATGGTTCTTACTATTAGTTTTAAATAATTGAGACAATAAATTTATAATACTAATAATATTTCTTTTTTTCACTATTAAGTAACAAAATTACCATCACGTTTTAAACTAGTATGCATTTTATTTATAACTATTTATATTTATGAAATTATATCCTTAGCTGAATATAACAGTGGACAACAATCTTAACTCTTCATGTGACTAAAAATACTTGTAAGTTTATCTCAAACATTTCCCGTTGTATTTGGATTCATAAATAACGACTAACATCCGCATTGCTTACAAAAGAACAATATTCCTTCACTTATAAAAAAAATAATTAGAGAATTGTTAACCACGGGTTTGTAGCTTTTACTATTAATCCATAATAAATTGGATCCCTTACAAAACTTGATTGTGAGATTTCAAAAAACATTTGATAACTTTCAGGCAAGCAGGTTTCCACGCGAAGTCACGACATTATTCTTTTGAGCTAAAGCGCTTATTACATTTCGTTTTAAAAGAAAAAAAAACATAATATAGTCGTCCATCAAATGCTAAATAATTATATCATAGAGAATTTTTCACATACAGAAGTATTTGTACAAAAGCTTAAAAGCTATAAACATTACATGAACGGAATAGCGAATGGCTTTTAACTATAAAAGCGGTACATCCAGCTTGATTACTTTAGCTCCTTCGTAAATTGTTTCTTTCAGTATAAACTTACGTGTGTGGGAATGAACATATAAAAAGTGATGTGGATCGCTGGAGGTAAGCACAGAATCTGTTACAATGCTACTATTGGGTTTAGGTCTGTTCAAGAGTTTTTGAGTTCGTTTTTCAGGAGTAATGTTACTTGAATTATATTATGCTTTGTAGTTTAATTATAATGTTGAAGAAGCAAACCAGCGTACCGTCCACCTGATGGCAAGTGGTATTTGCATGGACAATTGTATCTAACTCTATATATAACAGCGGTCCTGCTTGAAGTCGATCACATATGCGTGACTGCTCCTGAAGACTAGGATGGTCGCTATTTGTAAATCAGCTTGCTTTGGCACCTTTCTACTGAATCTTAAGAACTACGCTAGAAATAGATGTGGCGGAGGAATTTACTTCCCTGGTAGAATCATTCTAAAATTATGACAAAAATTCCTTTGAATGCGGTGAACAAGAAACAGAGTACAAATTTAAAAACCCAAAACTCAGAACTGAAATTTTAATTGCTATATATTAAATTGCCTGGTCAGCTTTCATTCGATCAATGTGATCCTTGTCAAAATCTTAAGTTGATCGCTACTAGAGGCAATTTTATTTAATTTTTAATGCCAGCAGTGTCATGAAGTCGTTTCTTATAATTGCAATTATTTCGAAGCGGAAGTAAAGACGAGAAAATAAATGAAAACCTAAGTTTTTATCTGCTGCTGTACCCATTAAAATGAGACGACGGAAATCTCAAACCAATCATAGTTATTTAGTGTTGAGTGAAACCAATTAGAAGACTTATGAAACTTTTAATTAGTCTTGCTATTTTTGTTTATAACTATGAAGCTCGTTTGCTTAACACTTTTAGTGTGTACCGTCTCCAATATTAATTATGAACTCAATAATTTTGTACATTAAAAATATTTAACGTTATGACCTTATTACATCAAAACCAGTAATAGCTCAGTCGGCTGAACGTATAGTTACACGTTACTCATTACATTACGAGTCCAGAGTTCGATTTCCATACCTCTGCTTACGTATTCGTAATAATTTTGAAGTCCGTCACTGATAGTTAGATTTTTGAAAATTATACTTGTTTTATTAAAACTTAATAGATATAAGTGTTTTTATTATATGTCTCTGAATTATTTAAGTTAGCTTTGTTTCTCTATGTAAAGCCTTCAAAGGTTACTGGCTTGAATAAGGCCTGTCTTGCATTTTATATTCACGTCTGAAACGAATTTTGCAACATGTTATTGAAAACGTGACTCCAGCATGTTAGCTGAGTTTAAAAATTTAATAAAAATGCTGTACTTTTAACTTTAACAGTGTATATTTGCACTTCTTTAAAATAAGTAATGTTTGGTTCAAACGGCAGTTAATTGCGTATAAATGGTTCTGTAAAGAAAGAAAACACACCATACCAAGTTACTTAATAAGATAATTAGCCACATATATGTATCAGCATTGTTAAGTAATTTTTGGTTTTTTAGCATATAATATTTATATCGAAATAAATTAAAACCAAATATAGCTTTAAAAACAATCACATCGATATTTTAAAACAGTTTCGTTAATTAAATTGAGTGAATTTAACACAAATATGACGTTAAAATTAATTCGAATTTATCTTTAAAATATTTATTTTAATACAGAACGCTTATCATATAAATCAATTACTATTAATTGTGTAAACAAGAAGTGCAGACGACTATATTTCTATAGAAAGTCAATGACCATAAAATAAAATAGTTTCATTAAAAAGCAGTTGAATTCGCGCACTCAAATCTTAAAGCTCTAGGTACGTACTCGTAACTCGTAATGCTACTTGACACGTGTCACTGCTGTGGTTTTATTTATCCGCGCTATTTCGTGACACTTGACTTTGATAGTCATTGCTTGTTATCCTTATCCTTGTCTCTTGTTTTATGGCGACAAAATATGTCAAAATGAATTATGATGTTACCGCTTTTATAGGTTAACAGGCAATTGTATGTGGTGTTGTATTTCGATAAGATTATATTAAATTACAACTGGAAGAGACAGTCAAGTGATATGAGTTTCGGCGTGATACTGAGGTTTCAAATTGTCTGTTATTTGGTGTGACGTGTGAAATACAAATGAATTATCAATATCTCTAACATCTTAAGAATATGTAATCACAAGAAAACTTATGTCTGGCAATTCTCAAAGGTATGTGCTTTATAAATGGCACGGCCGTCCTATCGCTATTTTCGTATTGTTTTGCAACCTAACCTATCCTATTTAAAGTAAAGCGCATTTATCTCTATTGTTTTTTCAATTATTCATTTTAAGACCCCTAAGATGGTAGAACGATTTGTAGTTCGACTCCGGCGGCAACACCGCCACACTTATTTCTGCCTAATAACAGCAGTGTTAAGTACTGCTGTGTTCTGGTTTGAAGGGTGTGGTAAGTGAGATAAACTTAACGAGGCATTCTAACTTAGTCTTCAG
>DWRA01000796.1:0-21019 GCA_018250295.1 Spathilepia clonius | reverse complement strand
AGCCCCCAGCGCGCGGCGCGCAGCTCCACCACGGCGCGCACGCACGCCAGCTGCGCGCGCCGCTTCAGCCGCTCGAACGCCGCGTGCATGCCCGCCGGGCAGTCCGCGTCCAGCGCTATGCCCGACAGCTGAACGGACGATACGTTATCACCGATGATACACTCACTAGCCGAAATTGTTGACGATTGTATAACTCTATTGTATTGTATTGATTGTATCATTGTTGACGATTGTATAAAGCTTATCTATTTTTACCGAATAATAATAAAACAAAAATAAATGAAAATCGGTAAACAAACAAGGGAGAAAATGTTCCAAGCCGTTGTCTTAGTTTATTTATGTAACAAGGGTTACATTTACACACAAATATGATAAACTACGTACAAAAACTACTAGAGATGACACAACAAGTATAATGGTTATATAGTCGCACACATGCACGTTTTAACCTCCTTACCATAATTGTCAGAGATTATACAACAAATTATATCATTACAGATATACATACATATCCCATTGACAATACATCATCGTCATCTCAACCCTTTAAGTCCCTTCTGGTTACAAATAGTACATATTTGTATCTCTTATCATGAAAAGATGAAAAGAGTTTAGAACTTTACACACATTTGAGAACTCTATATTTTCTCAGAACTTTGTTTTCCTGTACAATTATTTACTTCTGTTTTCCTTCACGGTTATTCATTCTTTACAAGGGGGTTCTATTTTCTTTTAATAAAGGAGGTACAAGTAAATTACAAAAACTGCATGTTTATTGACTAGCTCAAGCTTTTCCTTTTGAAGTTCAAATTTAAGAAATAAATTTTTAAAGTATATTACTCAAAAAAATAGAATATATTGTAGTCAAGCTATCAACTACTGTATAATTAATTTTAATACAGATACACATAGAGTTGCACTGAAATTTTCCTGCAAGACCAATATGGTACAAAACACAATATATTGAAAATAAATGACATCATGTAAATTAACGAAGTGCTTACTTTGAGCAATTGGCAGACTGCTTTGATGTTGACTTCCTTGTCCGTGTCCAACAAATGGAGTAACACTTTACATAAGCTCTCACCGAGGGATTTGATTCTTCCACCCTGAAGAAACATTTTATTGTTACATCAAAACAAAAAGAGTAAAATAGGGTAAAAGGCAAAGATGAGATAAACAAATAAATTATTTACTGCCCCCAAAAAACAAAAACTAATATGTTTGTATACTGTTTGTTATTTAACCTATAAACAAACATAATTATACATATAGAAAAATATAGGCATTTTGACACTTCTAAAATTTGAACCCATTTGTATATGTTCAATAAAAATATTTTACTTCCTCTTAAAAACAAACTCCGTTGTTCATTTTGAATTTATGACAATGTAGTATACGAATAGATACTCTTAACCCACCTAGTAAGCCACATTGTTTAAGCAAGTTATATAATAGACATTTCTGTTGTACACCTTACCTGACTGTCCTCTAGTTGAGTGTATATCTCAGCAAGGAACATTGCAAATCCACGCATATTCTCTTCAGAGGTCTCGATGCCTGTTATGATCTTATTCTCTTCTGCAGAGCAACGCTCGAGAAGGCATGCACGGAAAGTGGACTCCTCTGGAGAAGCCACAGAGTCGTACATAGAGCACAGACGTGCGCCATTGTATCGGAAGTTCGATTCGCCAATTGACTAGAAATCAAACAATTGTCAGCCTCTCAGTCAATTGGTTAATAACACAAGCTTTAAAACAAAAAAACAGACAGCAATTTCTCAATACATTTAAAAAAAAAACTACATTTTTACAATTATAATACCTGATTAACAATAGCTTCAACAAGTGGCCTGGTGTAGTTAGCATCATGCAGAGTGGAGGCAAATGAATCCACGAGCGGGCCACACAGAGTGTCAAACTTGCCGGGGTCAAATGTTATCTCACACATCACAGTAATCAAGTGACCGATGTTCTCCTGTTAAAACAATTTAATTGTATGTGTTACTGAGAGTATGTAGCATTAAAAATGTATGTATTTATGATATTAGTTATACTTGTTTGTAAAAAAATATTTTTTATTTATTCCATCAAATTATATATTTGAGTTAATACTAAAATAGGATCACATTGGCACATTTTCCGGAACAAAGAAAAATATGTATGCAAAGTCAAATAAAATATTAAATAGGTACATCTTAGTAAATAAAATTAAAAGTTCATAGTGTATGCAGTTCATTATTGATTCATGATAATATGTAATAAAAAAACTATTATTATAGGAACAGGATATTATACGTATTATAGATTTCATTTACTCTCAAATCTGCATTTTCCGATTCCTCCAATGAATATGACATGTCTTCAAAATTATATGGACTCTGATCTTGTGCTTGCCGAAGTCGATCCTGAACCGAGAAACGAGGCAGGCGGTATGGGACAGGATCAGTTGGGTATGTTATGGTTTGTGCCACATAGTTTGGTGGATACCACTCCTTAGCTTCTGCAGATAGTTTTGATTTCGAAGGCTCAACTGTAAACAAAAAATGTAAACCATACATTTAAATTCGATAATACAAAAAACCTACCACACATTTGATTTGAGTGGTTCAAGAGTAAACAAAGGAGACACTTAAAAAAATCGCATCAAATTTTAAATATATGAACACACATATAGATAGGTTACATTATCGCCATTAGGTTTACGTTACTAAAATTTCTATACCACTCATTATCAATCACTACTTGAATTCGGCACACGACCGGCTGCTTTCTGTCAAACAACGCCGACGTCATCACAAATGAAAATCTTCAATACTTTCACCCGAAGATTTGATGAGCGCAGCGTGTGACGTAGCTATATAAACCGAAACGTAAATTAATTCAGAAAGTACCAGTCGATGCGTAAATATCGAGTCAGTACCTTTTACATCCTCAGCTATGTTCTTCGGCCGCCGAAGTTCCCGAGGTGGCTTTTCGGGTTGCCAACCGCGGCCCCTGCCTCTGGATCCTCCGACATCCCCGTTGTTCATTTCAATCGCTCTACTCGATTAGTTCCAAGTAAAACTTCGGAACAAAGTATTCGTTGAAGAAATTCCATAAACCGTGTTAATATTTACGCTTCAAGATCGGAATATATCTCGTTCGTTGATTTCGACACGTAAACAAAGACAAACACTAAAATAGGTATCGTTTCAATCACAGCCGTACCTCCATGTTATTTGTGCGAGTAGGACGGAACGTTAACACATTTTTCTTCGCATATGCATACGTTCCATACTACGCAGTACTTTTCGAAACTATTATTATTGCTTTAATTGTATTTTTATGGATATAATACTAACTATTGTTACTTGTACGCTGGTGTTATCTACACTTAGTTTTTGGATACTCATATATATCTGGATAGATAGTTATTATACTACTTCACTTATAATAAAACAATTGAGTGGAGAAAGAGCTCCTCAGAAATAAGCCGTTTGCGTTTATAGGTTTTTAGCCAGAGTCCTAGGTATTTTCAGAACTTTATGGGTATATACATTCCAATATTTTGTAAGAAAGATTTTTTGTTTCATTTTTAAAATGAGCATTTCAAGGAGTCGAATTGCTGAATATCCCACTTCTAATAATTTAACATGAAAAGTATCTACATACCCTGTGGGATTTATTACACAAAAAATGTATCTGGTCGACTGGAGGTCGATTTCCGGCCGTAATATATTGATTATATATTACAATTTGTGTTACCACCATTAATTTATTGAATTGATTAATTTGATGTTGCGGTATCTGTTTTCTAGATATGTTAACAAATGTATGAAACCAACGCCATCTGTTGTGCATATTTGTAAAAACGGTGTTCATGCGCAGAAACAGTGTTAAATTAAAGGGGCTATTCACGTGACACGATTGTGTCGTGTAAATTTTCATTTAAAAATACTTATGTTAGTATAAAATAAATTGATAAAATAAAAAATAACGAAAATATTCGTTATTTGCTATTATTCCTCTGAAATTATGGTAAGGGTAGAAATTTATTCGATAATAATAAATCTTTCGACTCGTAATAGGCTCATCCGATCAAATAGAAAAATCGAATTGCGTACCTGACATGTGTGGCATGCTTTATACATAACCTACTGATATCGAAGTACTGTGTACTCTACTTACTAACCTAAACCTTAGTGTCTATCCTATCGTCCGTCTCATCCTAAAGTCAAAATTTGTACAAAAATTATTGAGTATTTGTCACGGTAAAACATAAATATAAAGGAACTTAGTGTGTTGATGCATTTTAAATTGCGTTTCTAGTATAAAAAGCCATAAAATTAATTTTCAGGTGTAAAATGGTTCAAGTTTTTGGTTAACCTTGTCAGCTTACGTAAGGTTTAAAATTATTAAGCAAAGATGGGGAATAAAGTTTCTGCAGAGGCTGTGAACATTAAAACTGTGAAAAATGACTCGAGTCCTCCACCGGAATGCCCCATGCATAATAAAGAAACCAAGAGTAATGAAGTTAAAACACCAGTATCAGAATGTCCTGTGCAACACGATAACACAATCAACCCCTATAACATGGTATTGTATAATATTTCTTTTATTTGAGTGTGTTGAGCTATTACAAAAAGGTAGAGCACTTAGTCCTCAAGGGTAAGAAATCAAATACTTCTGGAAGGAATTTTTCCTCATGGTTATTGATTTTGTGTTAAATAAATGTGCCTCGGTATCCACTTAACATCAGGTGGATCGCATACTGAATAGCTAATCAATTGAAATGAAAATTAGAAGCTAAATAATGATAGAGTTAAGCACTGCTGTCTCCTGGCTGAAAAGGGAGTGGCAAGGGAGAGATGTATATGTGGTGCTCCAACTTAATCCTTCAAAATACCAATGTATTGTTGGTGGACATCAGGTAAGATTTAAATCTTGTCTGAGATTAATTACAGGTGTCCATGGCCATCACTTGTCACTTACCAACAGTTAATTTGCATGCTGATTTGCTACTTTAAAATTGAAATTGAAATGAAAAATTTTTTTTTGTAACAACTTATATTATTTACCTGTTCTGTGCAAATAAACTATTTCATTTCATTTCAAAAGAATAACATTGTTTTAGATGCCACCAGCAAACCAACAACCAGCACCAGACCAACCTTTCTCCTTACCGACTCAGCGCCAAGTGTCATCTATACCACGTGCTATGCCTGATGGCTCCACAGAATTCTGGGTGTACCCCAGCCAGCAAATGTTCTGGAATGCTATGCTTCGTAAGGGCTGGCGATGGAAGGACGAAGATATTAAGCAAAAGGATATGGAAGACATTATTCGTATACACAATGCCAATAATGAGCAAGTAAGTATGTCCTTTTTCGAGACCTGAATATTTTACTAATTTCAAAAATAATTTGGTACTAATAACAATGATGATCTGTGTAAATTTCATTTTTTAAATGTTTATTGTCTATATTAAATTGTGCAATTAAATTTACAAGTAAAAATTTGAAGTGTACATATTGTTTTACACAAATATATTTTCAGGCATGGCAGGAAGTCTTGAAGTGGGAAGCATTACATGCCAAAGAATGTGGACATCCAAGACTTAAAAGTTTTGGAGGAAAGGCTACACAATATAGCCCGAGAGCTAGAATTCGATCTTGGCTTGGGTAAGTTACTATTCATCTATTGATATATAATGTTAAGTGTGCATACTATTATATTATACTGTAACTAAACTTATATATTTTTGTTGGAATAAGTAAGTTTGTATTCAGTAGACTACAATATCTAACAACAAAGTAAGACATTGATTAGAGACTAGACATGTTGCACAGTATTTTAAACTTTTAGCAATTATACTAGTATTTTAGTATCGTACTAATTTCTGTACACTAACTGAAGAATTTTTTTTTTTTGTCTCCAGATATGAACTGCCATTTGATCGCCATGATTGGATTGTTGATAGATGTGGCAAAGACGTTCGCTATATCATTGATTATTACGATGGGGGAGAAGTTGACAGCAAGTTCCAATTTGCTTTGCTTGACGTCAGGCCAGCTCTCGACTCTGTTGATAATGTCTGGGATAGGATGAAAGTTATGTACATTAGGTACCGTTATGAATTGCTCGGAGACAAAGAAACCACAAAGTTGACTAACTAATTTAGTTTATACTTGTACTATTTGTACAGCAAATGTTGATTTAATTTGAATACATTTAAAATATTGTTTGTTTTTGTATTAAAATCCAAATAAAAGTTGATGTGGGGTTCTTCCGTCGACAAATATTGTCACTGCAGGAAACTCTTTGTGATTTTAATTATTTAATGTAAATTATGCCATTACATTGTTAGTATTATAGTTTAAAAAATCTTATATTAGAAAACTTAGCATTATTTGAAAGTAATTAGTATTCATTTTTTAATTAGAATTGCATGAGTCAATCAGCAGTCACATTCAGAATATCATATCGATAATTATGTTAACTGTAATACAGTACTTAATGTAACAACAACCAATAAAATAGTGGAAACCTATTTTTAATCTTTCAATCAACCTTCTTCTGATAATTCTCTGGTCAGGACACCCATTTTTAGTTAAACTACCTGACAGTATATTGGGTTCAATCAATAGTCCTCCCCTCATGACCATCATTTATTAAAACTAGAAGATGCAGTATATTACTAATTTAGCAATTAATTGCTTTACTAAAAGCATAATGTCAATTATTTAGAGTTCCTGAATTTTTTTAAAGCATGGTGAGCATTTGTGCACATTGCTGGTGTGCATAAATAAAATGAGGTACAAATATTAAGAATTTAATGTTATAATAATATTGTTATAATCAAAATGTAATGTAGCCAAACATAAGGTTAATGTTTCAAAGGTGTATTTGAAATGACAAATGCAAAGTATGGCAACATTATTGAAACAAGATTTACTTGTATTTTTCCATGACATTCTCATGGAAATTGATGAAAGTAGTTTCTTGAGGAAAGAAAAACATTTTGATTAATGCATTGACAAAATAATGATATTTGCATAAACTTTGTTCTTGGGATGTTTTATTGGAGTCTCTTATGTTTCTAAATTAACAAGTTGATTACTCGAAGAAAATCCTTTGCATTCATTTTTAAAAATCTGTACTTGTTGTTCAATGTACATTTCAAAGTTACTGTAAGGGCAACCTGTTAACACTTTGAATTTGGGCTTGCCTTTGCTATTATGGTATACAGATCTAAGCGTCAGAACTGGTAGATTTTCTGGAAATCTGACACCTGAAATCATAAATTACAACATCAGCTTATATTGTTTTTAAAATATATACTTACATTTTTACAAAATATTAGCTACATTCATAAAAAATTACATACCTATATCTATTTGTAAAATCCAATGAAAGTCCTTCATTTCAAACAGAAAAGCAGCACTATTGGCGTCATGCTCCAGCACTGCACCTTCATATTTGACAATAAGCTGCGCCAATAGTTCACGCTTTAACCTGTCATTGCTTAGGATATCTTGAATCTGTCAAAACATAAATAAAGACGTTTTATACACTCACAGCCCCACAGTAGGATTAGGGAATCCTGTGTCGTGGGTGCCATGGACACACACAAAGACGAATAGACAAACACCCAGAACCAAAACAGAAATCTAAATTCATCATTCAGATTTCTGTCGGCCCGGGGATCGAACCCGGAACCCACTACGTGTCAGACCGGTATGGTGACCGCTCCGCCACGCAGGTCGTCAAATATATAGCTTTATAAAATCAACCAAATAAGCGCTCAATTCAATTCTTATACACTTAATATAGATTATACAGTTATACAAGTTCAGTGGAGAGTGCACAATTAGTTCTTGTATTATCACCATGATTGCCATCAATCTGTCTCACAGCTAAGAATTTTAGTATAAGAGGAGCATACATCGACTATAAAATATAACTGGCCTACTGGCACACTTCACATACTTCTGAGAATTTTATAGTATAAACATTTACATTTAAACCTCTCAAGTGCATTTAGTTTCAGCTGGCAAAAAGCCAGAAAGCTTTTTATAAAAACCAGATAATTCAGATGTTTATTATTACATACTATAATGTTTTTGTCAAAATTATGTATACTGTAAAATTTTAGGCTATTTTTAATAAAACCTATTTACAATATTGCACAAAATAGATTGTTCTATGTATATAAATATAATATTGTTGAAAGTCATCAACATTTTTAATGATTATGATTTTTTAATGTATGGTTTGGTTCCTGTTTGCATAAGTAGGTCCAATTGTACCTTGTTATTGAGAAGTTCCGTAACCATTGGGACGTAGTCCATTAAAACTCCTGATTGATGCATCCTGGAAATATAATTTAAATATTTAATTATTTATAAAAGTAAGACTTAAGACTGTGTTTAGTACATCTTACTTAAAAGAATTATTGTACGATATGCCCAATATATGAGTCATTCTACGTTAAGAGGGACTATCGATTGCTTCATCAAAAAATCACACATAATTTGAAATTGTTCCGAAAATATCCAACATATTTAATAATAAATAAGGTATACTTTAGTGTCAATAAATTGTAATACCTAAATCAGCTTAGTTTTTGTCCCTCGTATTTTAAGTCTCTCCCTGCATACTTTTCGCCCGTTTAAAAATAGCGTTAAAATAGGGTGACACTGCAAAATCAAGTATCCAGCTTTTAGTTTGAAATGAAGTTAGCAATAAACGTCGCACGAATCACTCGCAGGTTCTCATTAGCGAACAGTTCTATTACTCCACTCGACTCACTCAGACGTGCCAGTGATTGCATAATCCCCCCTGGTAAGTTTTATTTAAGTTAATTTGTAATATTTATTTACTGTCATTTCAGTTTAGTTTACCGTGTTAATTCGTTTTTTTCGTTATAATATATATTTTTCTGATTGTGTTAGTTTTTTAATGGGAACGTCTCTTCCCTGGCTTATTTCCCCTGCCTTGAAAGATGCCAGGGTAGAGACTTTACATCCAGGGTAGATAAAGAAGCGAGGTATTTCTACTGACTTAGTATTTCACGTACATTATATTACGTTAAACTAACACAATATGAATTTTGCTGTTCTTTACTTTTGTAATATGTAGTAGTTATTTAATTTTTCAAAATATGTGATTAAGCACTTTTCATTTCTTCAGGTCATTCCTGACCCGAAAATAAGTAACTCATGAAGAACATCTTGAAAAAAAGCACCTGGCAGAAAGATTGATTGAGAGATAAAAAATGATCTCAAAAAGTATTCGCAACAGAAAAAAGGAAAAGTAGAAACATAAAAGAGCGAAATATCCAATCATTTTGTGTTCGGTACTTTATAATTTAATACAATGAATACAAAATTAACCCTTAATGTTGATAATGTCTATGTTATTTTATAAAAAAGATGTCAAGTGATTTTTGTAAACTGAATTTTTGTTAACTAAGCAAATAAACTAAGTAATTTTTATTTCAAAATTTGATACCCAATTTAAGTTTCATAAAAGGGGACTATGGACACTCAAGTTTGATTTTTTTTGTTTAAAATATCGTAAAATAGTGATTACAATAATAAAAGATGTTTTTTACTAAAATAAGCTTTAATTTTTATCTTTCCCCTGTAAAGTAAGGTACCCTGGACTTATTGTCTCTATCCTGTATAGAGTATCTCCGCTGGTCCGTTAAAATACTCGTAAAAGTAGATTAATTCACTGGCCGTCTTAAATATACAGACAAAATTCCTGATTGAATGAAACTATCTTGGAAAAAATTAATATTTTGTATATTTTTGTTACGCCGCGCTTCCTAATATCTGATGACCTCTTAACGTAGAATAACTCATATAAAACTATGCTTTAGATTTGAAAATTATGGTGCAAAAGGCTTTTGTTATATATTTGATATTATTTTAATGGAAAGAGTACACAATAAATTTAAATGCTTCATAATTTTTATAGAAGATGTGACAAATTAGGTTTATTACAATAATTACAAACTAGTTCAAAGATTCAATACTTACATTGGTAAAGTTATGTTCCCAAGTACTTTAGTCAAAAATGGTGACAATATAAGTTCTGCATTAGTAGAATTGGGATATCGGACAAGTAGAAGAGCAGTATCTATTCCTGGATTTTGAGCAACTCTGAAAGAACACACAAAATTTATAAACACATGTATACATATGAAAAAATGAAATTAAATTGTTATAGCAATTTTTTTTGTGTGTACTTCATAAGAAAGTGGGGGTGGTCATTGAGGTGGTAGAACCCTTTGTGGTTTGACTCTGGCAGAACGACCGCTACACCTATTTCTGCCTAATAACAGCACTGTTAAGCAATGCTGTCTTCTGATATAAAGGGTGTGATTCACCCTCAGGAGTAGCAATGCATCAGTAGTGGACCTCAGGTAAGATTCTCATCTGAAGTGGATTACAAATGTCCATGGTCGGCAGTTACCACTAACTACCAGATGAGCGGCATGCTTGGTTGCTTATCCATCGAATAAATAAATAGACATAAGTGAAAGATAAGACAATACCCTTCATTGTATAACTCAGGCAATCTTGAAGTGTCAACTTTAAGTTTGATTAGAAATTCAACTAAATGTCCCGTGACCCAAACTTCAATGTCTTGCTTGGTAGTTAACGCATTGCCCAATAATGCACTGTATTCAAAATATGCTCGGGAACTTTCATCTTCTCCCAATTTCTTTATCTACGACAATTGTACATATAATTAATTAAATATATTATAATGACTACCATAAATTAGCATAGAAAAGAAGAAATAATATGCAGAAATATCTTTAAATAATAATAAAAATAGTATATGTGCTAACTCTATAAACAAGCCCAATTTTATTTCTGATGGTAAATGTAGTAAAGCAATATGCAACATACATAAAGCAATCCGAAAAGCAATATATAGTAACCAGCTGCAGTAGTCTCCTACATTATGTTAATATTCATGCAATCATATGGAATACTGACAAATTGTCTTACCTGGTGAAGTTTATACAAATTGATCATTTCTGATATAACATGACTGAGTGATTTTGGATCACTTGCGTCCCATCTCAATAAGCTAGGGATGTGTTCCACAATACATTCATCATCAACATTGTTGAGGAAAGACTCGTCGTCAAATTTAAAGTCAGGAGCAAACCATGGCACCGAAGCATCAAATATAATGTCCCATTTTAATTTTTTAGAACAGTATGGAAGGACTATTCGAAACTGTGTTTCGTTCTCGTCTGAGCATCCCATTCTCTCTAAGTCCACTTTAGTTTTACATAATCCTGTATATTGAAATAAGATGACATTAGTATATGGTGTTAGAAAGGACAAATAGATAATAATATAAACGTAATTGTTACCAAGTTCCAAATCCTGATATATGTTTTGTACATATGGTCGAAATGGTGGTGCTATATCACTCAGAACACTTAAGTTTTCTGTAGACATGATGAATCCATACAATTTTGTAACAAACTTTGAAACTCAATAATACTTTGTGTTATATATTACTCATAAAGGATGAAAAAGTAATCATATGAACTATAATCATGTATATTCAATTATAATTAGTATAATTATTTATTTAGATGTTTTTTTTATGAATAACATCAAGAAGTCTCTGAGCAGAACAAAAAGTAAGAAAAATATTATAAATTTTATGGTCTGTGGCTAATATTCTGTGACACTGACAACATGATTTTTCGCCTTGGCTTCTTACCTTTCAGCTTAACTTCATTTATATGACGGTGCATTGAGAGAATTCGCCAGATGACGTTACTCTCGTTCTTTATAGTCTTTAGTTGATCTCATTTACGGGCAAAACATCGAGTACTGGGGAGAGCTATATTTTAGTTTTAGTTGATATTATCACATTGAATTAACTAACTACCACTTATTAAACAATTAAGAAGTATTGCATGAGGTTTTATTTTTATAAACAATACGTGGTCTTAGCTTATAATTCGTGGCATCTTTATATAATCTGTGATCAATACCAAGGCGAACTTGGTTGTACAATCTAATATTTATTGTCGGTTGGGTACAAATTGGTAACATTCTTAAAAGTAAATAGTATAAACCATTACTGTTTAGTATATTTTATCCATTATTATATTATAATAGGAATGAATATGGTACGAATATTAATATTAATAATATTGATAAATTAAATAAACTTTATGGAATGCGAATTTATTTTAGCAGTTAGTAACATTGTGTGGACTGTTTGATTGGAAGTGGAACACAAAAACGTTTGTTTTCATAAACGATTTGTCGTGTAATAAATTATGAAAAACATGAATTCAGCTTTATTAAATAATGTTTCCGAATTAACAAAACTAGCACGAAAATTCAATTGTTTCTATCTATCAGGTAAATATAGATATAATGGGAGTCATCAATTGGTAAAAGTGAATCGTTTTTTAATTATTATTTTGTTGAAGGTCTACATCAAGGCATTTGTAAACCATTCATAGTAGCCGGTCACCAGGTCGGCTTGATTCGTCCCGATGTGTTAAAACATTTGCACAGATTTCCCGAGGTATGTTTTTACATTAAATTCTTGATCTGTATGAACGCAATGTGTAAATTTATGTGTCAGAAACGTTACTTGAATGGGTATTGTATTGATATTGAAAGACATTATTTTCGTCTATTTTAGACTAATTCTTATGCAATATAGTTTCCTATCAGTAAATGGTTTGTTTTAAATGTGTTGCTATATTGTGGTTATTTGATAATATGACAAAGGCAACTTGGTATTATAAAATATTCTCATTTACATATAGATATTTGTAATGTTCTTTACAAATGTAGGAATGCAGTTTCTTACTTATTCAGTACAACTACAATAATGAATAAATAACTGTGTTTAAGTATGTAAGATAACATATGGTTATATATACAGGTATTTTAAATACTACACATGATGTGACAAAATAGCAACATCTGGTCTGCTGTGTAATGGTTTCATTTTATTCTTTATTGCAATTAATACCAGATGTACTTGTACACTGATAAGAAATTTTCAGAAAAATTTTCAAGTCTGGATTTCTTTTTCAGTTTAATTTTCAGAATAATAAATATTTACAAAAAATATACGAATTCCTGCTATTGTCTATTGTAAAATTTCAATCAAAAGTATGAAATATAAATAACATAAATTAAGTTGGAAAGTGGACCACTGTCAACAGTCCTCATAATTTGCTATTCCTCTAATCGCAATGAACTCATTATTTAGAAAAAACAATTATTTTTTTTTCTACCTAAAAATTTTTTTTGTTACTCATTAGTAATGTGTGCCTAAAACATTCATAACTCAGCATCATTCTATCATAGTAAGCATTTGTTAGGTTATGGTATCAATTTTTTAAATGACTCCTTCTTTATTTAGGTTTTTAGAGTAGCTGGAAAATATGTAGAGTTAAATCCAGCATTCAGAGACTATCAAGAGAGAACTGTAAAGGTGGCTGAAGTTTTGCAGAAGTTGAGGAAAGATGACGAAATATGTGCCCTTAAGGGTTGGAGGGATGAGGTACCATAATCTTTTATAAGTATTATAGCAATCCGGCAGCAATGGGCCACTGAAGCTCACTGATTTTAGAGGTTTTTCAGGAAAGATACGGAAAAAGGAGAAACTTTTAGTTGACAATAATTGACATATATTTTCCAATCTTAAAACAACACAGTAACCAAAAAAGTAAAAAATAAAATAAAACCTATAGCCGGCCTGCGTCGCCAACAAGTATATAAAAACATTATACAAGTAAAAAAGTTATTGCCATACTAACTACAAATTTTATATACTACTGGACACTTGCTACCTTAAACATCTAGTACTTTAATTATTAAATTCTTTAGTGGGCATAATTCCCTGGAAAATACATTGGTTTTCACAAAACTACCCCAAATTTTCAAATTTAACTGTTTTTATTCTAAAGTGTTTGGCAATAGACTGTACCTTGTACTTGACTGTATTATCTGCATTGCATTATCATACATACAATACAATAACTGTGTTATCATTTACTGTCATCTATTGCTTAAGTTATATTTTTGCAATCTAATATACCTACTAATAAAAGTCAATTATTTCATGTTTGGTAATCGGTATGTGAAAATGTGTATTATCATTCATGTTTGGTCATCAACATACAATAAAAATATAATGATAAGATAAAATGGCGTGGTAAAATTATCAATCACAAATATGGTAATTTCAATGACATGTGGGAATATTTCAAAATTGTTGCCTACTTAGCAACATTTGATATTTTACCTGATAACAACCACTTTGATTGATATTTGAGTTTATGGGAAATAATGGCATTTTGTATGCATAAGAATTTCACTTTAAATTATATTTATATATTTATTAAGATAACATTTTGAAGGTGGTATAACCTTTTGTTGACTCTGGAGGCACCACCTGCATACCCATTTCTGCCTAGTAGCAGTAACAGTAGTGTCAAGGGCTGCTCTACTCTGGTTTGAATGGTGTGGTAAAGGAGACAGGCCATTTACCATCAGATGGACTGCATAGTTTGCTATAGTAGCATTATAAAAAAAAGTAGAAACCTTTATGTGGAATTTTGCTTCAAAAATTCAACCAAATAACCTAATACTCTATTTAGTTGCCTTGATAAGTGTGCTTAACTGCTGCAGTTTTTCCAACATATCATGTAACATTTTAATTTACTTATGATTATGGGCAGCAATAACAATTTTACATTAATTGGACTGATTATGTCACTTTGAAATTATATGATATATTTGTAATTGCAGTGCTTTGAAGTCAGTACACCATTTTACCATGAGAGTCTTTTGGAAATGGACCGAAGTGCTGTATGTCTGTTTGGTATTCGTAACTACGGTGTGAGTGTTACTGGATATCTTAATCATCCTTCGAAGGGTCTTTGCATCTGGCTACAGCAACGTAGTTTTACAAAGCAGACTTGGCCTGGTTAGTAGAGTTTTTCGAATATTTTAGAATATAATTGGTAATGAAACTGTAAATTTAGACGTTAATTTGAATTTATCTAGAAAGTATGAAAATGGATAGGAGCATAAATTGTAGTAAAGGTCTAAACTACATCACTTTATTGTAACAACTTAACAATGAAAGTAAACAGGTTAACTTCCAGTTAACCTCAACAATAGTCAGGAGCTTAATAGATCATGTTTAAAAAAAATTGTAAAGATCTATTGTTTCTAAAATATGCATATTACTTTGGTATATTTACAAATATATCTGAAACCTGTGTTGGTCTTATATTTGTGAAAGTAAATGATAACTGTGTGATAATATTTCAGGAAAGTGGGACTGTTTTGTAAGTGGAGGTTTAGCTGTTGGTTACGGCATCCTGGAGACTGCCGTAAAGGAGGCTGCTGAAGAGGCATCAGTTGTTGGGGAGCTGGTGAAAAAACTGGTCCCAGCTGGATGTGTTAGGTTTGTTAATGTCTCAATTTAAGTTTCGTGTAAGTTGTATGGCCCCGGAAAATTCATTGCTTTTCTATTAACTTCATTCTCAGTCTTCTCCTTGCTATGTGTATCTCAATAACCATTTTTATTAGTGTACTGTCTAAATAATGGGGTATACCATAGACATGTCAATACATCATACATAAGGCTATCCTTAATCCTTATTAAGTCTTTCCTCAATAAATTACCTACTAAATTAAAGATTTTTACAAATTCGTCGGGCAGTAGTGATTATTACCATGTTCAATCGATTGAGCTTTACAATACAAGTATAGATTAGAATTATTTTAGTAACATGAAATATGGTTCAGTACTTTCCTTTGTTTATGGAAGCCTGTGCCAAAAAATGTGAAGAAATGTAAAATTGTCATAACCATCATAGCAGTATCATTGCTAATATGTGCAGTTATTTTTTTCAGCTTTTATTTTGAAAGTGAACGAGGATTGTTTCCTAATACAGAGTATGTATACGACTTAGAGCTTCCATTAGATTTTGTACCACAAAATGCTGATGGCGAGGTAGAGAGCTTTGAGTTGTTGACAGCTGAAGAGTGTGTGCAAAGAGCTCTTACTCCTCAATTCAAGACTACCAGTGCTCCAGTATTGATTGATTTTCTGATACGAAGAGGATTTATAAATCCTGAGAATGGTATGTTTTGTTTTATAACTGTTATTTATGCACTGAAGTTGTATTTTTGGTTTCAGCCAACACTGAAACGTTTTTAGACTTATGTCATAATTCACTGGGGAAATTAGAAATTTTCGGACGTATAGAAGCATTTGGACTACTTATTAATGATTTTTGATTCAGTAGGAGTACATAGGAAAAAATAAAAACGTAAATTTTTGGAATAGAAAAATGTAAAAGGTCTGACTTGTCAGAAGCGTCTATTTGGCAAACTGAAAGTTATGTGGACACAAAACGTTTGGTCGAAAAAGTCGAATTTGGAACTTTGTTCACTTATAATTCATTCCTTATTTTATTCCTACTTGTTGTTATAGCTATGTTTATATGTGTTTATTGTTTAACCTATTTTTATAACTTATTTCAGAGCCAAATTATAGACACTTGGTGGAGTTACTTCATGTTCCACTGCAGTCTATCTACAACTGGTCTAGTGAAATCACTAGTAATGGCGACGACTCGGAAATGCAATACTAATAAGTGTGCTTCATAATTTTGAATATTAGTATAAATTGTGTTATTCGTTGATAAATGAAGCTAAAATGGGTAATGTTATCTATAACCAAATCTTAAAGGTTTTCATGAATAGTGTGAATGTTATATTTATGAATTAAATTATGTGT
This sequence comes from Spathilepia clonius, assembly GCA_018250295.1. Classification (NCBI taxonomy): domain Eukaryota; kingdom Metazoa; phylum Arthropoda; class Insecta; order Lepidoptera; family Hesperiidae; genus Spathilepia; species Spathilepia clonius. The sequence continues at coordinate 4,208 of DWRA01000796.1, read as the reverse complement.
TGAACATGGCCTAATTTATGACATGAGGTTAATGTACTTTTTAATTACTTAGGTAAGCTTTAAGTATTGCCTGAGTATTCCGGACTATGTCTTTCTTTCACTAAGGTACCTACACATTGACCAATTCCTGATGTGTAGTTATGGGATATTAGATGTCATGTTAGTTATAGCTAGATACGTTTAATTTCTGTGATACTTTACCACTTTGGTATAAGGGATTTGTAGATTATTTTAGTATGATTATCAATTATAATGTCTGCAATGTTTATTTATTACTACTTTTATTATAATTGCCCCAGTAATATCGATGTAGATCTTTGGTAAATATGTTTGGAACTTTTTTATCACATTGTACTTAACCAATTAGATTTTAATAATCAATAGCGACTTCCATTTAAATTAAATAGTCTAGTCATTTTTCATTATTTGCATAAGAAAAATTAAACTGCTGGCTTAATTTTGAAGTAGAAGTTATAACGTATTCTTAGAAATTAAATAACACTTGAGATTATCATTGTCGAAGTGATCATGATTATAATTGTAAGGACCGGCAAACATCTTTACCGAGAGTGAAAGTGTGTAGTGAGGTAGTATGCTTATTTTCGTAAAAAACGTACGTACCTTCGTAAAAAAAAAGTTTATCAAAACAAGAACCAACGTAAATAACGAGGCATAAAATATTTGTTTAAAGTTCATACTACTACTCCAAGAATTTATTAGGTACTGCATGGCATGAGAAGTGCGTGCAAGGGCGGATTTTGTGTAGCACCGTTAGCTCGAATCCACCTTCACATACGTCCGTAAATAAACAGAATGTGCGTGTTAAGGTTTATTGTTGTTAAATTTGTTTGTCGATCTTTATTTATTATATTGAATGCTTTCATTGTGTCTACAGGAGCATACGAAAATACATAAAGTTTTAAGGCCATCCAAAGCCCTCTATAGGATGCGTCTTTACTTTATGTGCCAACGTACACATACTTAATTGATCTGTCAATATCTGTTACGATTTGTAATCACAACGTGAAAGATTAGCGCTTGAGCGCCAACAATTGTATTAATTTAATATAGGTGAAGGTATGAACAACCAACATCATAGAAGATACTCAGTGGATTTGACTTATCAAACAGTATTGGACTCTACAACAAATAGAAATCGATAAAATCGATCTTATTGATTGAAGTTATTGATGAAATAATTGGTGCTAATTGGTTTTCTTTACTATGATTTATAATATTTATATGTTTGGGCAATCAACTTTTTGTGTGAAATAGTCTTAAAGTTATATTATCTTAACAATGTCTTTTATAATTTTACCAATTCCTGTAACAATCATGATACTCATATGCTAAATCATGTTGTCAAACAATTCGTGTTGTCTCTAGATTTCTTAGGATTGTTCATAGCAAGAATTTCAAGTATTTGTTGTCATCGCTTTGATTTCTTAATACCTTCCAATATTTTTCATATATTACTCTTTAACATCTATAATACTGTGCTTACTAGGTAGTTAAATGAATAATGTTATAATTAGAATGTAACTAAGTATTTCAAGTAAGTTATGTTGTTAGTTGTAATTGAGGCCACGATACATAGCCCATTATAATCAATCAACATGAACATCAGGCTTATATTAAGTAAATAAACTAGCAAATAATATAAGTATGATAATAAATTCAAAAATTATAATGTCAAGCTTGACGCTTACGATACCCCATTCGGAAGGATGCAATTCCACATCTTTCTTTTTTAAAACTTTACAGTATAATATAGTACAAATTTTCTAAAGTAAAGATTGATATGTAACAGGGCAGTGAGGTGGAGTTCTACCCTATATTGTTGTGGAATGATTCCACATTGACCAGGACGTTAAATTTTGTATACTATTTTACATTTGATATAAATTTGTATACTAGAATTGTAATTTTGCAGATATTGTAAAAAATATGCTGTACAATTACATTCTATTATGCCACGAATTAAGATTTGCAGAATACCCAAGTGATGATTATTTGTCATGTAGTTCTTGGGATTACGAATGATTATTGTGTATATTATTACAGAGTAGTTTAGTATTTGTAGTGGAAAATGTTAAATTAGTGATTTGTATATCTATTCAGTTACACCAAACAATTTTATACTTTTCTATGACCACATGTTATTCGCAAAATGTTTTATAAGTAACCATGACTAACATAGCAATTTATCTAAATTATGAAATAATAAATCGTTTAATGTCATTTGGAAAAATAGCGCTCTTCATAATGTAAAGATTTATGGATTAAAATAAAATTATACTAAAAAAATTGTTTTATTCACTGAGAAAATACTATACTGCTTTATATTTTTGAGTTTTATTTGTTTATATTTATATAGGATATCTTGAGAATAAAGAAAACATAAATTTCTTCCTACAATTGAAAATCTTTTTTATGCATCTCATGAAACCAAGCCTCTTTAAAATAAATTTTTTATTGTGAAAATGTATGATATGAGTAAGAAAAACAAGTACATTTAATTGTAAAAGATTTAATTTTCAATAAGGTTTTGTATTCTAGCGGACATACTCGCAAGGAGTAAAATAATGTTGTATTTTAAAATATTTCATTTGCTTTGCTGTACATCGTTAGTTTATTTTAGTCTGTCTATTGTAGTCTTGTGTCGACGCTTGACTGCAATGAATGTTTAAATTAAAATTTATTTTCGATCACTACTTTAGACTACCATTTTCCTAAACAAAAATTTGCAACTAAAATTGATATATCGCTAATACAGTGGACACACACCGTGAGCTAGGGGCATAATGAATTTTTATATAATTTTTCATACCAATTCATCAGTAGCCTTCCTTTATATATCATTTGTGTGTGTTCTAATTACACGACTGTCATTTACGATATCAATAACTGCAAGCATTTGACATAGATTTTTCACGACTGGTAAAGGCCGAGCCTACATATAACACTACTTCAGTATCGACAGGTTTAGTTGTTAAACTGTTCGTTGGAAATGTTTAATTTAGCCTTGAACGCCCACCTTATTTAATGATGATTTATGGCGACAATAAAGTATTGAGTGCCTTATTATGCCTACTAGTTCTGAAACTAGGTTTCACAAAATTCCCACTCATTAAAAAACCGTACTTATTATAATATTTTATTTCATACATTTCACCTCATTAACAGTTTGACGTGGCACAAATAAAAACATTTTGACCAATTCAATGAGAAGTTATGATTCAATTACAGTTTGTAGATGGCTTCTAAAGTAACAAATTATTATGATCAAAATTACTATTGCTAACTTAGTTGAAACGAACCATAACCTTTTATATGTTAAAATATATAACAGTGGTTACAATGGTTATCTCAGTTGATATATCTCCAATATATAACTTATGTAAAAAAAATGTTAGCAAGAAACAAATAAAAAAGTGAATGATAAAATGCTATTTGAATAGCGTTAAAACTAAGTTAGGGGGATTAATTACATTTATTCAGCTTATCGGTTATCAAGAGTACAAATATAAGGCATAATATTGCTTTGCTTTTATCACTATGTAGTTTAACATTATCAATTGATGTTGTCGTAAAATCATCTATATTGCTAGAACAATATTTGCATATAAAAGATTATTCCTCAATACTGAATCAGTATAGCCTTATGAAAATATTTTACCACTAATTGCACCATGTTACTATTAAATAACACATTGCCCTGTACATTGAGATGCCTTTTTACCAACTCTATAATAACCAGCGTAACTAGGATTAGACAATTGCCCAACTCATTGTCAAGTGGGAACATTTATTACCACCTCGGATCATCGGTTGCTGGTGTCATACTGTAATCGTTGACCGGTTGACTGTCAAGCTGTATATCGAGACCGGTCATTCCGTATCAAGCTGAAAAGTGAAATTAGCCCCTACGACCTAGACCCTAGTAGTCATCGCCACGCGATATAACCTCCTTGCAAGTAGGGCGCAGCAAGATGGTGTGTTCGAACTGCGCGGTGTAGCAGCCCTTGATGTCGCAGAGCGGGGGATAGGCGTCCACCACGCCCTTGTCGCACAGGTCCTTGAGGGCCATGGCGTAGCGCGCCGCGCCCGCGCGCTCCAGCCACCGCTTGCAGAACGCGAGAGTTCCGAAATTCTTATTTATTAAGTTCAGCAACTGCTTGGAAGACTGCAATCTGAAATATTCAAGT
>DWRA01000795.1:0-21019 GCA_018250295.1 Spathilepia clonius | reverse complement strand
GCAGAAATAAGTGTGGCGGTGCTGCCGCCGGAGTCGAACTACAAAGGGGTCTGCCACCTTTAAATATTTTAAATTGCTTTCAAATTGAAAGAATAATTGACATAATTAATAGACATAAAATCTAGAGACATAAATCTAATTATATTTTTAAAAATTATGTGTACGAGATCGTTTTTATAATTACAGTATATATATTTATCGATATCGATAGATTTTCATCGATTATTTCATTGCAACCGTCCTTGGGTTATTTAGTAAAATATCTTCTATCTAATTATAATGCAAGAATATATTTTTTCTCCAATTACTATTTATAACATAAGGTATGTACGGTATATCAAAGCTCTTTAGACGTCTACTGTAATAAATCCTCAACCTGTTTGGCAAAATGCTAACAAAAAACTTTATCAAATGGTAACAAGTGGCTAAGTACCTGCTCTGATTTATTAGTATCAGTCATACGACAAATAGTCGGGAGTTAACAAATTCATACGAGTATAATAAATATGAAATTAACTCGTCTGTTTGTCACTCTTCCACTGCGAAACGACAACTTCAATGTTTATCATATTGAATTGGGATATATGTAGTTTTAAGACCTGAGGAAGACTAGAAACTGGTATTTTGAAGATCAGTCGTTGATGGTAACCCCATCAACGACTGATACATAGTTGAAATTTATCACGAATATTCCTAAATTTTTGTGTAACAAATGTAAAAATTGATCGTTATATAATCTCTCTTTAAGATTCTTAACATGATACAAAAATAAAAAAGGTTTCTTTCTCGAAGTTTGTGCGCACAAAGTCGGCGGTACAAATTAGTGTACCATAAATGTCATCAAACACGTTTGCACATAATTAGATCGCCTTTCTAAATTGTTCCAAAGTTTAGTTGATTGACAATCGGTTAACGTCACTAGTTTTTGTAAGAAAAACATATTTACTAGATATATATTTTGAGCCTTCGCTTACAATGGGCATCAACGTATTCTGGTCCACCGATGGTCAGAGGTCATGTTTCTCTTCGCATAATCTATCACGATGATTAAATGTGGATTTCACACATTAAAGCACATTAAGGTCATATTGAGAATCATTATGAAGAAAATTGAGGGCTACAAGATAAGAGTATGCATCTATTGTATGAAACAATCCAATCCGTTACTCATTGTCTCTTATAATCCAAACTAATTAACTCCAAATAGGATCAGAGGCCTACCTGAAGTAAATCACAAATATCGTTACTCCGGAGTACTAACTATAAGACCTTGTGTATATCCACCTTGAGCTTTACCATACTCCAAAAACAAACAACAGCGTAAGGACTATAGAGACTAAATTAAAATTTTCAAATCATTTCTCATCTTTTATAGGTTTATCTACAGGTACATCTAAGGTTGGCATGTCCTGCATTACTTAACTGATTGTCTTCTACCTGCCGATCGCTTATCTATTGCCTACTTACCGCATTTCATTACCCGATCGATAGGACTGGACCTAGGTCAATATGCGCTTATTTGGAGCGCGAAAATATTGCGTCAGACTCAAATCTTTGTATCGTAATTGCATCAGCTCCGTCCCTCACCTTGCGTAGCGAACGGACGTAGGAACTGAAAGTTCCTATGATAAATATTATGCAATAGGAAAATTTGATAACAAATTTATAATTCTTTCTAAAATCCTAACTATGATTACATATAATGTAGTTGCTATCAGTACACATAAATACACGAAAAATCCGACCTAAAATGTGTCAAATCATGGAGACACCTCCTATGAGATATAATACTTTTGTTGTTGTTTTTCCGATCAGGAATATCAAAAATTACGTTTAATCTTGCATATCCATTATGCAAGTTCAAGACTAGTAAGGAAGATTTTTGTAGTAGAAACCGAATCCGTTCTCGGTTTTGCGATGAACCCAATGTTGAAAACAACACCAAAAAAATCATTATCACAGTTTCGCCATGCGGTATTTCAGTAGAAAGTCGTATTTAATGCTTTCTAGGGTGTGTGTATTTTGAAAAAACTTTTTTTATGTTTTAAAAGTAACAAGTAAACCCTCCAACTGATGATATGTGGCGGATGTAGCCCATAGACATCTGTAATCGACGCCAGAATATATTATAATCCTACCCGAAGTCGGATACGTGGTCACAGTTGCTAACTTGCAACTCTTGAGGACTAAGCTGGTGGTGCCTCCGAGTCAAACTACAAAGTATTCTAACACCACTAAAACGTCATTTAAGCTTAACTTAACAGCTGCAATTCACCTTATGGTACATCAGTTAAATAAATACTCATTATTATGTTTACTTCGCCACATGAAATATGATTGGAAGTACCAGACCAAAGCAAGTAAGGATTCTTAAAGTTTTGCCACTAACTTAACCAATGTTATCTGGTAAATAATTGACTACTTTCTATCATTTTGCACGCAGTCTTAGTGTGATATTAAAATTTAGGCATCGCCGCGGGCGAAATGAGGCGATAACAAAAAATACAAGGTAGACAACTAGTTGGTACAAGATTCGATTCCGTGTTTTTTGCATATCTAAGTTTAGTTAAATTACGGGACTTAGAAATAAAACAACATGTACATATTTTAGCAACATTTTTTTATTAATTTAAGAATTCCACAGTGGAACAAATTTTCTTCCATATAATATCTATACCTAAGTCAGATTGTAGGTACATGGTAGGGGAGTCATAGTTTATTTATAGAACTATTTATATATTAGTGCACACGGAAATTTACCTGTATCAAAGATTAAAACACACATTAACTTAATTATGTCGGACATACGTGGTGTTGTACGGTTACTTGACATCAAATGTAACAATATACGGACAAACAACTAGTTATAAGTTATAAGTAGTTAATGCGCAGGTACTTTTAGCTAGTATGGTCGTTAATATGTACAATATATAAAACATTTTAATGTTAAGTTTTTTATATATTACCAAATTACTATTTATTAAACATATCTAATACTTAGAGAATATTCTACTCGTAAATGATTATTTATCAATTTATCAATAACTTTTATTACGAACTGTCTTGCAAAACATAAGTAGACATTAGTTCATACTTCGTTTGTTCGATCAGCATTATCTCTCAAGAATAAACAATTATTGTATACTAGTTTACTAACTGGTAAATTCTGAATACTTTCAGAATTTACCAGTTAATTTATTTTAAATATTATAGTAGAGACTCGATTATCGGGAATTCAATTAACCAAATTTATCCGGAGTGCCACCCGTGACCAGTAGACTAAGCTACATTTGGCATTGGCGATTTTCGTTTCAGTAAGCGCTTAGTCGGTGCACCTAGCATCCGAAAAGCAGCTAAATCATCTATCGCCATTGCTTTGGGTGGCATGTCCGCTGGGACAATTAAAGATAGTATTCAAATAAAAATAGGTTTCCTTCAAACATTGATTTACCCGGATTTTCGATTGTCCAGACGCCTTATGACAACGATACCTAAGCACGGATATTATATGTATATAGTATAGATTTATAGAATTCATCAACATCATCATGTACAAGTAACCATTACAATAGAGATATACATGTAAACAACACGTATGTCCAAGCCGGGGATAGTGAACAAAATGCTAAATATAGAACATTTAGTCAGATTCCTTAATATAGCGGTTAACCATACTAAGTCACCCCAATACATCAACTTATCATACACATAATGTTGCCCGATTCAAAGCAAACATAACATTTACGCACTACGTATTCCACATTAAACTAACAAAAATCGCCGTATGTTACCACACTAAAAAATTCGCTAGAACGAGGTAAATTATCAATGTTACCATATCCAATAAATTAATTTGCTAAGTTAACGAGCCGCGCGTCACTCGTAGTAAATTCGTATGAGCCTTCGAAATTTGAATTCCGGGCCGGTATCGGAGTACCCGCGACTCGGTACTAACACAAAGCGCACTGGTCATACCATTTGCCAAACAGGTTACACAAATCTGTCGTATGCCAATTTATTTGTACATTATGTACATTCAACCCGCGTCACTCACTCGCCGCACCGCCCACTACTTTATCCTATACCGTATAGTACAAAAAATGAAATCAACTAATAAATATCTAATGTAAAATCACAAGTAGTGCTATTCTTACTGTTAAGGAATTTATATTTTTTTCCATATATATAAAAAAGTCGCTTAAAAAAATCACAGACAATCACTTTCCCATTTACAGACATATACCACCAACGACCGGTTACCCCTCACTAAGCATTAGTTAGCTACGTACAAAATCCTACTTAGTTTTACAACCATGGTGGTTTACATTACATCCTTACAGTCGATCTTATTCTCACGTTTTGTCATTCTATGCCATCCCCAGAGCCGGTTTTTGAAACATTAATCACCGCAAAATCGTCTCATGTTTGTCACAAAACCAACCGTATTAGGCCAACAAAGGCCAACTTTTCATTCGCTTTGATGATATGAATTTTAACAGATTGTTAGAAAATTTAATCGTTGATTAAAGTTCCAGGTACCGGCTGTTCGACGTGTATCTTTGTATACCTACCCTTCGCTACAACCGAACCAAACAAGTAACACAAAAAGTTCGAACGTATAATTACATGTTGTTGAGGTTTCATACTTCAAGTGCAATCAAAACTAATGCCTAGCGTAATACGCTTTCAAAGAAATTTACAGTTTATGTTCCTCAAAGTCCATGTCATAAAAAAGCCTGAAAGAATACAATAGCAAAATAATAATTTAAAGTGACTTGCGGAATATAACTGTCAGGCGTTGAATTCAAAGAATAAGTATCTTTTGTAACCATGTAGGAAACCCCAACATACGAATAAGATACATACAATAAGTATAGGTTAAACTAATTAAATACCATATTTGCACAACATCCGATCCAACAATGCGGGCTGCCGTACATAAGCATCATAATTAGGTACATTTTTCACACATAATTTGTACTTTCTCAAGGTACCTACGTAAATAAAGATTAGGGGATGCTCCAAAAAATACGATTTTGGCAACATTTACATTAATTCCCACATCATAATCTTTTAATTAAATTTGTACTGACAGTAACTTTAAGACTTGAATTTGTACTTTAGTTCTTGAAGAAATACAGTGCTCCTTGTTATTTGCTATGTTTACAGTTAATATTAATAGATTTAGTGGAGATCACTCGCACAAATCGACACCAAGAACATATTAAAGTGACACCGAGACATCCTCCAAACATAATAAGAGAACTTTAACGTTATCTTAAATTTATAATAAACTTCATGCAATATGATTTTATATTTACACCCATGAAAATGACATTAATTCGTACGGCGCGATTTGACGAGAGCTGGGATTAAGATACTGTATTAAAATTATTGACAACGTTATTTGCTAAGGAATAATATACTTATAAATAGGTAGGTACATCGTAGACTTATTACGCGATATATTATTAAAAATTAAACTATTCACGCTTTGGTACAAAATGTTAAGAAAGTACATTATTTCTTACGGAATATTCTAGCCTATTTCTGGCTTTACTGTTTTAGCCACAATTTTTATACTTAAATTATGCATAAATTACTCTGACTGAATTCTTAACATCTATATTATTAACAAATAAAAGCCGTCAATAATTTCTACACAGGCTACTATAATCTATAAATTAATGCTATTGTTCGTCTTAACTCCAGTAAAAAACTTTATTACAACATTAACTTTTTTTTCGACATTTTATTTTAATATAAATCAGTAGCGTGGCAGATATACGAATGTATAGTGAAAAACGTAGAAATATTACAGTAAAAGTATTGCTCGTTTTTAGATCAATTATAACATCAATGTTAGGTTATCTAAAAAAATATATATATATTTTTAGTTGCAATATTGGTCAAAACAAGTGACAACCGCAACATTAGCTGCAAATAAAGCCGAAACAAACATTATATTAACTTATCAACTTCAACCCGCTATTTATCAAATATTGAATGTTCGGATAGATGAGTTGCGATCACTCTTTTATCAGGCGTCACACCCACTATACGGGAATTCTATGTCTCTATGTTATAAATATGTATAGATGTAAATCAATTGTTTAGTAAATCTTTTCTTCATTTACACCGTTATTATTCTTGTGAGAAATACTATATTTTTAAGCGTCGCTAATCACGTGGAAAGAAAACATTATAAATATTGAGTGACGTTTGTTTAAGTATTGCTATACAGTTTGAGACAGGCGTTATACAGATGCATTTTAAAGAAAAGAGTACCAGAAACATTCGCCGTAATATTACCACGTTTAACCAAACTTGTTTTTATGATCTTATCTTGCCACGTTCCGCAATTTAACATACCGATAGATGTTACAATGTATCTAGCCGTAAATTCCTAGTAACGTGAATTATTCTAGTGATCAGTAAGTAAATGAGCGTAACATTACCATTTAATTTATACTTAAATAACATTAAATGCGAGAACATCTATAATTTTAATCAAATTCGTAGAGTTGAGTCGCCGAGACATACTCGCGTCCCAACGCTAGTGCATCTTAAAATATAAAAACACCGAATGATTACTTAAATAAATACCTGTTCGACTCGTGCTTCTATATGATTATTTGAATGTCAATTCCTTAAATAATGTACTTAAAATTACAATAAACATTAAACACGATGGACGGGTGTAACTTGTCGAGATAAACGGAATATAAAAAAGGAAACAAAGGAGAACAAAAAATAACAAAACAAAAAAGTTTTACATTTTTTAATTCGCAGAAACCTAACAAACAATAGTTCTTCATTATTCATCTCCTTAAAACATAGTAACATCTATGCAACACAAAAAGTAACTGGGAAAAATTAATAATAATAAAATTACGATTAAAAAATGTTTTATACTCCGCGGAGTGAAGAAAGGTACAATTAGATTACGCCGATTGACTCGGTCGATCTCCCAACGACGTGTTGTTTGAATGAGGTAGAACATCAATGAGATTATTAAAAACTAGCCTAATTAACACTTACTTACTAGGATTGTATTGGACTGGCAACTCGGGTCCAAAGCGCGTATTTACTAAGGAACAAATGTCGCTCGACAAAGATTAGTGAGTGTTGTACAAATACGTTCAACTACTTACATAGTAGCCATAGACCGGACATGGGGAGGAAAAGTATCATCCACAAATTATCGTCAAGGTAAATCAAAGTGAGTTCTTTCAAAGTATATGACATCAATAAATCCGAGACGGCATCAGTGTGAAGCGGGATGAAAGTTTTTGTATGAAAATCTTAAGAATGTCCGCTCTATAGCCCTACATTTAATCTCTTTGGTGTCGTATGATTTAAACTTTCGACAACATTCATAAGCTTCGTTCAATATTGCCCAATTACCTACGACGTTAACACTAAAGGTAAATATCTACAGTCGCATCGGGTGAATCTTTTTAAATGGATGGAATTCTTACCTACGTCTAAAGTTATCCATCGAAGTGCAACTACATATCTGCAGCGGACGGACCGGCGCACCCGACGGCAATTCCGATCCTATTTTCGGAATATTTCTAGAATGTCAGGAATATATCCCATTTCCGGTAACTATTCTATTGCACATCAATGACATCATACGGTTTCTCTTTAACTCACCTGGTGTATGAGAGTCCGAATACTGTTGAAAATTTTATTGTAAATGGCTGACACTTCAGTTTCATCTACTATAATTTCGTCCGAAATGAGTATGTAGACGTCTACCTTTATGTAATTGGACACCTAATAGTAAGCATTAGCAGAGACATTTGTCGCCTAAATACCGCTGCAGGTCATATTTTGAGTCAATTTTGAGCACTTTTCGACCCGATAGCTTGACACTGATCCCGAGTTGACAGCACCGAACTACCATGCAGAGATTCATATATAATGTGCTTTTTACGTTTAATCTGAACGCCAAACGTTTAAATACAATTTTTTCCCCAAAATTACATCGAATTGTTCCGCGAAACGCTCAGGTCCCAACATTTATATTTCATCTCCGTGGTTTTAATAAGAAATATGTATCTCTACCTATCAGCTATTTCAAATAATCAATTTCAGATGCAAATGTTGATTAAGATTATATTTTATCTGTTATTGGTTAGTTATTGCAGCTCTAGTATAAAAAAGAAATTAACCTTTACTGATGTTGTAACAAAATGAAAAAAAAACATATGAACACAGGATGCATATACGATTAATCCACCTGTGTAAAAAAATACATTACTTTTTAATATTAAATGAAAACTTTGAGTATAGATCTAATAATAAATTATTCTGGTAAAAAGCGACAAAGTTTTAAATAGCCATACCTACTCTCCAGATGTCCACATGTCTGCGATTTACAAAGACCCAGTGTAAGAGATTTGCCCTTTTGCCACTCTTTGCCAAAAGTACATATTTCCTATTAAAACCTTTCACTCACTTTCACGTCGAAGGTACGTGACGATATTGGACAACGAATCATCATTTGAATCCTGAGGTAGTATATTTGTACTTTTTTTTTAATTTTCTCATCCCCTTACATGCTACGTTACATTATCTTCCATATAAAAATCTATTTAAAAGCTTACGTAGATCTAACTTATACTTCTCGAGGTAGTTTAACTTATGAACTAAGAAGGCCGTGCTGTGGAGTATATTCAGTAGATTGAAGCTCGACTCGACCAGCGATTTATATTCTCCTACTGAATACGGCGCGGCACGGCCCTGTGACGGCAGAGGGTCACCATACCCGTAACAATCTTTGGCTTTACCATCACGACATCTCGCGATATACATTAACTTAAACTAAACACAACTTACAACAAATGAACCCGAATGGAGCCAAAGTAATGGTTAAGCAAATAAATGCATAAATGCAGTTTGCGCTCGAAAGCAGTGGCTATACGCGTAGGAATGGATGAAATCATCGAAAGCGAAATGTTTGTGATTAACAAAAATATAATCGAAATTTTATAAAGAACTACGAACCTTTTCACGATTAATTAATCGAATTGTGATTAACCACGTTTTCCACTAAATTGTAAGCGTGATCGCAATATTTCCTGATAAGCTATTTTCAGGTTTAGTGGAACATGGTGATAAAAAAATGTGATTTTAATGTCGTAACAAATTCTATTGACTTAAACGTATTATTTCCTGTAATAAAATAACTTGAATTGTTAACTTTAAAGACAAATCTAGGTAATAATCCGGTAGACGTTTTTTTTAGAAAACACGTATACCAAAAGGTTCGTAGTCCTTTGAACATAATTTAAAATTGAAAGTAAATTTTGAAATTTCGATCATGTCACCTAAACATATACTTAAAAATTTTCATACCTTAGCCGCTCTAGTCAAATGACAATACGACAAACCTTAGCTTACTAACAAACACACATAGTGGGGAGATCGAGCCGAGTGCGAAGGGACACATGGACTAAATGTGAATGACTTATCACATCAATACAATACAACTATTTCGGGGACCACTAGTTACTCGTCCTCTAATATTAGTTATAACGACAACTTAATTTAGATGTTTATTCCAATGTTAGTAGGTATACCGAATTTCGTAGAATCAAAATAAGGAATAACAGGTTCCACAAATAGATATTGGTTCCAAGCAAACCAATTGACTTGCGATTGTAATCCTTACTTGTACCTTATAAATTTACAAAGCGAATCTGATTAATGCGATCCCTTAGTGTCAAACGCTCATAAACCGCCTAGACCCCTCGAATAAACAAAACTAATCGAATTAAAAAGACAGTTAAAACTTGATGCATTAATGCAATTCTTTTTACGTATCACAAAAACATTAAATGTCAAAAAGAAATCACAATTATGAATTTAAAATTCATAAGAAAACGAAAGGACAAAACAGAACAATATTACTTTCCTCTAATTAATTTCCAAATATAATAAAAAATAATGTTAACAATATATAATTGAAATAGCGAAACACTATCTTAAAAGTACTCTTAAAGAAATCCAGAATGAAATCAACATAATTTTATGGTATTTTACAATAATGAATGTGATAAATATAAAAAACAAACGTAATGTTTCCGCCAAACGAAACCCCATCCGTCATATTTCCAACTAGAGAATTAATGATGCCCAAAGATATATTAAATGAAGAGCAAAATCAATATCACCATCGCAAATTATTAAAAAAGCCGTGTTTACTCATGCTATGCGCATTTAGAAAGATGGTATTGATATCCCAATGGTCAAAATTAGACGTATCGGTAAATATGTATCATACATTTATAGCAAGCTAATCAAACTATGGCAATATTTTCATACACTGCAACTCTAATATTACGGTAACTTAACATTCCTAGTTGGAGACTTACTAAACACTTACTTAACCAAATCCACGAAGTCACTAAAAACTTACAATCATCTGTGCGATAATTAAAGAATTACATGAATGAACGTTCTTTATACATTCGACCCTCCACGCTTACGATGCACTGCCGCTGCCTTCTCAAAACCCCTTCGATTCCCGAGGCTATTTTGTGGTTCCAAGAAGAATTGAACCAAATTCAATAATCAAATTCGTGTATATTTCTATATGTTTATGAAGATATAGCTTCTATAAACAATGTCGTAAAACGTCAATTTATAATAAATGATTTTCGATCAAAGGTCGTATTTTACTAACAAATAACCAAAGTATAGTCAATAAAATAAGTACCCCAAATTGATGATGTACGAGTCACTCATCATATATTCGGAAATTTGCACCGACTAGCAAAATACGACATAAGATGATACAATTTTAAGTGAGCAGAGTGAATGTGGTATGTATTCTGATATTTTAGTGAAAACAATAGAAGAGTTTCTTTAAATATAATATTATTATTAGAGAGTTACCTAATGATTTTACAGAAACATGTTTCACTCCGCTTGCTTCTACCTGATCCAAATCATTTTTCATAAAAGCCTAAATAATATGGCTATATCGATATGGCTATATAGTTACATCGATATATTATATCGAAATATTTATACGAATAGTGAATGTCTTATACAAGAAATATCAAACCAACGTAATTAATATTTTCTCTGCTAACAGGATGTACATAATCTATAGTATTGTATTAAAGGTCTAGTGACTTAGTACAGAAAATAGTCGTTATTGTAAAAGAAGTAACAAAATATTGCTTATTTTACAAAATTTACGACAGTAGGTTAAATTGTTTAGTATAACATAAAATATAAATGTACAGTTGTAAAAAATAGCGTCTAAAAGTTGAGGAAAAAAATAAATATAGTATTTGTTAAAATGGTCAAAGTGTAGCTTCCAAAGTGATTAAAAATCTTTGTTATCATTACCCTTCTATAAACTCTACCTTAACTAACTGACACTTAAGGGACTGAAGTTACTTTATAATGTTAATAGATCTTATGCATTAAGAACAGTAAGGTATAACTGACTGCTCCCATACAATTCTGCCCCGACACAGAATCACGTAATAAGAAAAACAGAACCTATTATAATATTAAAAAAAATCACTGAGCCTTCATAAAGCATCTCCTTAATAAAAATATAATTCAGTGTATCCTAAAATATAAATATAATAATAAATATGAATGCAACTCATTCCTAAATATCAGGAATAGCACACAGTCGCTACATTCACACTTAACAAAAAATAAATATAAATAAAAAATGTGAACAATTGAGGATATTTGGCACTGTCCCATTTGCTTCGAGTTTGTATAACTTATAGAAAAATTATAGCACGGAAACTAAATGTTATTCAAATATACGGGGCGCCGTCGGTGCGCACACAACACAATTATAATACAACAACGCACCAACGGAGCCCCATCTTTAAAAGTTACTCTTTAAATCTCAACTGAAATGACTAGGTAACAAAAGGTAAAAAAATGAAAAAAATAACATCATAACGGAATGTTAAAATCGACACCATCGCGTAAAAACATATAATTATTTGGTCTCAATAGTAACATCCGCGCAGGCGAGCCTGTGACGAACGACAGTACGGACATTCACGCCTCCATTCTTACATGCAAAATTTTTAACACGTTTTTCACCTAACTACTTATGTATCTAGGGCAAATTGTACTTTGTACAAACTAAAACCGTCCATATTCACTGTACAGTAAAAACTGCTATTAATCCCGCTTTGCTATCTCGCGCAACGTGAGTTCCATACGACAAAGTGGCACAACATTCGAAATCATAATAATCAGAGCCTGTTCAATATTGTATCACAGATGGGTTAAATTATGAAACTAAATCCAGTATACAGTCTATTGCTTAGAGAAAATATAGTTTATAGATTATAAAAGTAAATTAAAACAGTATCGGTTACAGATGCTTGCCACAATGTTCCATCATTCGTGTCTGAACCGAGGCCAAGGCGATTTACAACATTCTCCTATTATTTACATACACTAAGCCTATGACCATCAGTCTCAACATCATTTATAGATTCCCTAGCTGAGGTAATATAATAAAAGCTATGTCATACTCGACCGAGAGCTCAAAATAAATCGTCTATAAAGGTAACTTCAATTCACAGTCAAATAAGGTACGAAAACGCGACGAGGGTGCAATTATTAGGTACAATATGTTTAAAACACGGTACCAGATACGGAGACGACACCGAGCAACCACGAAGTCACACGTGATAATTAAATTAAGTAAGTAAGTAACAATTATCGCACAATTTCAAAACCTTATAAAATCTAAGATCAAATTCTGAGGTAGATTACTGTTTACATAATATGCATCAATGAGGTAATATATTGTACGCATGTTACAAGAGTTTCGGACGCGACGCGGGCGACCGCGGGATGGGACCGAGCGGAACGGCCGGAGAGAATGAACGAAATGAGTGACGAACGCGTGGTGAGTCGCCCGCGTCGGTCAGAAGAGCAGAGGTAGATCGGTTGATAGAAGAAGGGGCCGCTCACGTTCACTGCGTGTGATTGGGGAGCGGGGGATGGGGCTGGTGCTGGGTGTCTTGCGTGCGGTGCTCGCGCGCGATGTGGCGGCGCACGGTGTTGTTGCGCGTGAAGGTGCGGCTGCAGTGCGGGCACGGCACGCGGATGCCCTGGTGCCGCTGGCGGATGTGGGCGCGCAGGTTCGTCTCGTAGCCGTACAGTCGCTCGCAGTATGGACACTTCAGTTTCTTACCTGCAATTTTAGGTCACGTTGTCAGTTATATGAGCAGCAGCTTTTAAAGGTGGCAAAACCCCTTGTAGTTCGACTCTAGCAACACCACCGCCACACCTAGCTACCGCGTTTCTAACTAATAACAACAGTGTTAAGTGCTGCTGTATTTTGCTTTGAAGGATTTGGTAAGATAGAATTACCTATCCGAGGCGTTCCAACTTAGTCCTCAGGGGTAACAATGCGTCTGTGGTCGACCTCAGGAATGACTGTACTTACCAGAGGTTCATTACAAATGGCCACATACCATTATGTGGACTGCATGTTTGTTTTCTTCTACCACAACATAATAAGCTAGTTTTTTCGTTATTCATATTAAAACACAAAAAATACAGGAAATTCACTTGGCTTGTTCCGAGATCTACGATTTAGACTCAAAATAACCAGTGCAACTCTTACTAGTTATTTATTCAACAAATAGTTGGTTGAAAAAATGGTTAATCCACGGCCAAATTAATATGAAGTATTTAACTATTCCTCACCGTCGGGAGTAGCGATACCGCCAGATTTGCTCGTAATGATCTTCGGGGGCCAGAGGTCGGGGCTGGGTTTCGGTGGCACTGGTGGGGTCTCGTGAGGCTTCTCGTGGAAGTTGCTCGGCTGAATCTGTCCCGGTGGCGGCGAGTTGTTGTATCCAGTCGCGTGGAAGTCATTCTCGCTCTTCACCCGAAGATCTGGAGAGCGTCACACATTAATACATTGGCCACCTCCGTTTTTGCCGCTACACAAAACATGCCTAACACACTGCTATACTACTCACTCTGTAACTATGTTCAGTTTTGGTTACGTTTTTAAGTACATGCAATGGATAAAATAAATATATTTTGTACAGGACCGAATGAAAATCAAGTTAATAACCTCTTCGTTCGTATAAGGAAGTCGGTTATAAACACATTTATTTTTAAAAGAACAGGACTTTAAAAACAGGATTGACCACGGATTTTCCAATCAATAAGAATACAATCATGGTAAGTTATAATTTACAAACAAATTAAAATTGACAAAAACATGATAAAACTAAGGATTATAGAAAAGTTACGACTACATAATCAAATCTACAAGCAAGAAAGTAAGATACACTTAGATGTGTAGGAACTGCCCCTCTGCTAGACTTTTTGTCAGTATAAGGCTGCAGAGACTAGAGTTCTACACATCTCCACTGCGCGCAGCAGTGTTAGTTTGGTCTCATCTAGCAAGAATTTTTTTTCTTCCCTCTGATTAAGAAGTAGCTTCTTTCACTCATTCTATTTTATTTATTTTGTAATCTTTGAAAACATTCCAGAAGATGTACATGAAGCCTGCTCGTCGTCGTTTTTACCATATATCGTCTTTACCAAAATTTTTAATGGTATAGCTGGTTTGATCTCAATACAGACGATAGCTGTAATTGATATGATCTTTAAAGAAAAATAATCTCACTAGATAGGACCTATCTTACTTTAAGATGACAAACCTTCAGCAC
Organism: Spathilepia clonius; assembly: GCA_018250295.1. Taxonomy (NCBI): domain Eukaryota; kingdom Metazoa; phylum Arthropoda; class Insecta; order Lepidoptera; family Hesperiidae; genus Spathilepia; species Spathilepia clonius. The sequence continues at coordinate 6,317 of DWRA01000795.1, read as the reverse complement.
CCTGATCGTTGGAGACGCAGTCCATCATTTCGTCGTTGGTGGAAGCGGTGCGCTCGTATCCGTTGTTCTTGATCGGCGGTGCGGTCGAGGTGCAGTCGGGCTGGTTCTCTTCGTAGCGCGTGCCTGCACTGGGCGACGACCGAGTGTCCGGCTCGTCAGCCACACTGCCGCAGTGCGAGGACGATGAGCTTTGTCTGAAAATTATAAACCGACTTAATCAATAAAAGATGACTAAACGTAAAGATCAACTAATAATACACCGATGTGATTACACAACGGGACTATTTAAATGTCTTTTTACTTTTTGTATATCTGTCCACCTGGTGGTAAGTGCCAAGGTTATCTGCAATCAATCTTAGATAAGATAGTCCTAACCAGGGTTAGTTACGGACGCGTTGCTGCCCCTGGAACTAAGTTAGAACGCTTCGGAAAAATTACGACTCCCTAACCATACCCTTCAAATAAGAATATAGCAGCGTATAACACTGCCGTTATTAAGTATCAAAGCTACGATACTGGTGTCACCGAAGTCGAACGACGAAGGTATCACCACCACTATCATGATAAAGTCAATTGAATAAATGTGGATGATGTCCCTAATGAATTGGGATTGTTAAATCAGGCATTTACCTGTAATTTCTAGCGTGAGGACTCTGTGACGGTGACGGCTTGGGCGGAGCGGGTCGGCGGTGGGCGGGCTGGTGCATCGGTACGTGAGACGGCGGTGCGTAACGGCCGATGTTGCCGCTACCACCGTGAATCGGCAATCCGTATTGAGGCATTATCGGAGCGAACGTAGCAGGATGAGACGGGGGCGGGCCCGCCTCGTGGACTTCACAGTTTGCGGACCCGGACACTGGACTCGTTTTGATGCGAGCCTGGTGACGGTCCGAAGCCTGTTGGGTCTGCTGCTTCACCCAAGCGTCCTGGGACATCTCCATGGATAGTCCCTTAACCTGTAATTATCGAAATAACCCTAAAGTTAGCCTTAATTGTAATTTGGAGATGTTTAGTATACCATTTACACGTAAACTCCTTGTTAATAAGATAAGAGATACACTTGTCGTAAAACGAGGCTACAACTGATTGTTACTCTGTGATAAGATCTCCATTCAGATCATAAAATGACTCGTATAATTGTAGAAAATGTGAATAAAGTAATTTATATTTTTCCTTTAATGATAACTTTCATAAACACAAATCAATAATTGCTACACGTGATCGATACAACGATGTGATATATAACTTCAATCAATTTGATCTTGTCAAGAGGGCAATAATTCTCGTACAGACAAGACGTCATACTTTGCCTAATATCGTGTACTCATGGACTTACCGAAATATATTATGTACTCACACGTCTGTATTGAGACGCCAGTTTTCATTACCACAAGAGGCTGACTCGTTTTTTTTTTGGTTTACAATTAGTTATTAATATCGATATAAGTAACTGATACAGTTTCAATATCACTTAATGTAACAGCACAGAAAAACGCCAAGACAAAATGTACGTACCAAAAATTCATCTTTATTATATTACTGAGGTATCAAATAAGTATAGAGTCCACCAGATGGTAAGTGGCAACTGTCGTGTAAAATCTACCACATTAACTCTCCATAAACATGGATCCTCAAGAGAGAAGACCAATACCAGCAATTGAAGACTAATTGAATTATAATGATCGCATATGACTTTTTAGAAAGTTGGTATCTACAGGATCTCTTGATGCTCATTCTTTTGATGCGATGCTTCTCCTCATAATTTTTCTATATCTATAAGTCTCCTAAGCAACCAATATTGGAATATATAACTATTCTGAACACACCTGCAAATTCTCCCCACTCTTGAGGAAGCTGGAGAGCGCATCTTGGCTAACGTGGACTTCCCCCTTGTACATGAACTCGAGGAGCGCTTGCATGTTGTCAGCGGAGGTGGCCTCCAGGATGACGTAGCAGGCGCCGGCATGGCTCGGCGGGGCCGTGTCGAACAGCTCCTGGAAGTGCTTGCTGCATGCTGCCAAGATCACCTTGTGTGCTTTGAACTGGCGACCTGGAGACAAGTAAAAAGAGATATTTAGACTTTGTGTTAAAGATACACACTGCTCCATAACCTTGTAGAAAGCGACCATTAGTGGTTGACAATTGTAGATTGTTAGACGGTTTTAAAAAGTGAGTATTTTTCTTTGTTCGCACTTTTTTCGAACTAGAGTACAAATGCGCTTCCGTTTTTTTAATAATTTTTTGTTCGAAAATTAATACTTAGTATTAAAGTGTAAAATCATTTTTTAATTTTAAAATAGAAAATGTGCTGAAGACTAGGTTCCCATAGGATTTAAATTAAATCGATGTTGTAAACTAGTTTTAATTACTAATTTCATTTAAATTTGATAAACTAATAATATTGATATTCATGACAACATTAATCATAAAATTATCATGTTCGTTTAGCCTTGACAAATTAGGATTTCCTTGTATTTGAAACAATGTATTTTGTTTACATAACATGTGTATGCATAAAAGCAGGCCTACATTTGTTTTTACATTTGCCAATAGGTCTATTCTACTGTAGTATATTGCAGCCAGAACCAATCACAGTATGGCAAGTGCAGACTTTATTTGTATAAAATATTATTACGTATCGTCTTATTTCGTTTGCACAGATATACTGTGTCGGCAGCTAAGTTCCCGCATTTCTTTTATTTTACAATAAAATTAGTAATCATTAACTTAATAATGTATTTTCCCTAGTTTTTCAACTACTTTCCAATCTTTAATATGATTTTCAATACTTCTTTGGTAGTAATCATACGATATACGATTTTGACTCGATGAAGTAATTTAATCAAATTGTTCGTTTTACATCAGTATTGAACGGAACTCATCGTATAGCAACTGGTCTTTGCATTTATTTTAATGCTCTAAAATTTCCATAAATTAACTCGAACAATAAACAAAATCTCGGAGAACTGAACGTTTTCTTTAGAATGCTTTAAAACATTACGCCACAAACATTTGATGGTATGCGAAATATTAAAATAAAATAGGGCAAAAACATTACAAACTAATAATTTAAGAATAAAAATATTTTTGTTGTGTCTTATCTCGCTGGAATAGTACCATGCTCTCTTACTTAGATTTATTTTCTTTAAATGTTTTATAAAGAGACTAAGAACAGTGACTACGACAAAATCTCTTTCTAGTTGAGACCTACGTCTAGCAGAGTGTGTTATACCACCTAGTTTAGAGATGATGGAATAACGCATTTTACTTCGAAACTACAGAAAGACTAATATTATTTGTAGGTATTTAGCTATAAATATAAATTCGGAACACTCTATTTCTTATTTAGTTCATTTATGCAACTAGCTCCTAACATATCGTATCTGCGCATTGATAACAGAGTGTACATCTGGTGTGACGTCACCACACAGAGTACAGATAGCCTTGGACTGCGGTCGCATGCGGCTGATATTCCGAAGACAGTCACTACGATTATGCGACTAATAATCGTAACTTAAAAGGTTTATGTTATTTATGAACACTGTAACATATTTTTTAAGTTAAAAAATATATCTTATATAAAACTGGTTTCGAAGTATTAAAAAATATTCACAAAATAAATATTCTTGGAACCGGTACATTGAATCTAATATATTACACAGAACACGGTCAATTTGAGAATACTTTTCGTTTTTCTGTCGTTTAAATATGTAATTTTCCTAAAAAATGATTATTTTAGAACCCGCTGTTTTTTCCGCTAACATTATGAAAAATGTGGTAATACGGAAAATGCTAAGACATACATATTCTGGCGCGCAGCTGGCAAAATGCCGACTGCTCTCAGCTATTACATCAACACTTTTAAATATGTGCCTTTTAGAGAACTGAAAGCAATATATTACGGCCTGCATCTGTTTCCCAAATATTTTAAAAACACAATTAAGATTTCTATTTTATCATACTTCTACCTAAGGATAAGGCATATGGGCTCCCTGATGGAAAGTCATCGTCGCCTGTGAACATTTCGAACACCACAGGAATGGCCATCGCTGACTTTGGAAGAGAGCTTTTAGTAAAAACAACAGATAGTAAAAATGTATACATTCTTTTGAAGAACACCAACAAAAACAAGAGAAGAAAAAAGGAAAACTTTAAGACAAACTCGCGCTAAAAGTCTTTCGCTAGAACTTTCGCTACAAATGGTTTGATGCCTATGCATTTTACATTGAAAGAGCCTCCACACTTGTTTACCTTTATCCAGAACTTATAAAGGTACATAAATATTATGACTCTCATGTTACACATGTATTATAACATACGGTCGTCGGAGTGTAGTCAGCCTAAAACCGTTCCGCTCTGAGTCCTCCTCCCACGGATTAGGACGGACACTTCCTCGTTTGCCACGTTTTGTTAACTGATACTTGCACTTGACTGTATTGAACTATCATTACCTACGACGGTCGCTCGGTAGAGCCGAGATATTCAGTCTCCTAGAGTCACTTCAATTGTACTATAAGCGTTACCTGTTTATTTAACACACCATTTATTCATCAAAATGTTTTTTATTTACATCTATTAGTATTGTATGAATTTATGTACGATTCTTAGATATTGTTTACTACATTATTTGAACTACAAAATAGTAGCGGTTAATACTACAATAAAAAAGACAAGTAGGTTTTTTTTTAACCGTATGAGATAGTTATTTAAAAGTTAATCATATGCATGCATGAGCTGATCTTACAACAAAATACACCGAAATTGTCAATTTATGATTAATAAAAATTTTTTGAATCGATTTTATTGATAGTGGGCGTAAGACAGAACTTTCACGTGAATATTTTACACCAGTAAAGACTATTATACAGTGATATTACCCCAAAGAAGTTGCCAAAACATAGACCAGTCACGCGGCAAAAGCACGGAATCCTCAATTTGAGTAATTAAAAACGTGTTTATGAATGTACTTGTATCTAGCACTCGTACATTCCGAATTCAACCGGTCTTTCACAAAAACACCGTAGAAAAAAGCAATTATTATCGCACACAGATTAGGTATTATAGAGAATGACTAGTTTTTATGGCCCACACGCGGTGGCAATGACCTGTGCTAGAATGCTGTTAGTGAAACATTTTGTCAATAACTTTCAGTCTTAACCTATTATTTTTTGCTTCATTAGGTTCCCATACAACTGATGTTACGTGGTCTCTGCAAGCTAGGATATGCTTTCTGGCTGGAGCACTGTTTATGTCTTAGTGCTAGGCACGAAGCTAATAATAGTGGTAGATAACTTAGTAGTTAAAACTCGACCTTTTAATCGGAGGATCCGAAGTTCGACTCCCAGATATGAGAAATTTATATGCATTATAAATTGATTATCACTTGATTTAATGGTTAAGGAACACATTGATGTCATCCAGCGCCATGGACCATTATCTGAACTCCTCTCGAGCTGAGAGGAGACCTGTGCCCAGTAGCGGAACAGTATAAGGTAGATGATGATGAGAAAGGGTCGCTTCCTACATGTGGGGGAAACCGCACGTTAGAATTAAGAGATAAAGTACGGGTAAGTAGACTAACTCCTAAGTGGAGTAAACCCTCGAAAAGCAACGAAATACTCACATACCTATTTCCGTGGGTAGTTTGTGAACTTTGACAATAACGATTACGATGCAAGGTTATCAAGAAAGTTTTTGGTAACCTTTACATCATATAATAATTTATTATTCTATTAATTACGAATAAGTGACGGTTAGATTTTATGACATAAATGACAGAAATAGATGGAGTTCTGTGAAAAACTGCAATACATCCAAACATACGGCGTATAATGTAATGAGCCCATTATAGTATATATAGTAACTTAATTGGATTGGAGACGAAAATTTGATACTGATTTGTAATACACTTTACTTGCTCCGTTATATAATTATTCCAATTAACGTCTTGTCTACAACAACTAAAGAGTATTAAGCCGCTTTTACTTGAAGTTAGGATTAGTAACTGTAATGAAGGAGCAAAGTAGTTTTCTGTTTCTATTATCACTTACTACAAAGTATGTTAGTAGTAATAGTAAATATTCTAAACTAGATGGCCTAGCTTCCTTTTTAACTGAGAGATTTACCTTTTTATAGAACATGCATTCTATCTGATTGTAAATTATCACTGCCGCCTAAGAACATCCATATTCACATAGGATTAGAGTAGTATCTAAGGCCAGCCATACTTACTACTGAAGACAAAGTTAGAATACCTCGTGTACACGCATCTATACATTAATGTGAAGCAAAATCTTTGTACCCCTTTTTACTAAAAT
>DWRA01000794.1:0-21028 GCA_018250295.1 Spathilepia clonius | reverse complement strand
ACATTTGATTGTTCAAACTACATAAAATTGCAAAAACAACATCATTTTATAGTAGTATCATTTTAGAGTAGCGTATCACATAGCATTTGTTGTTTGTCGTGTGATCTGTAACATATATTTAATGTATCGTGTCTTTTCTTATGTATAGTATATCCTATGTTGGTCGTGTCGTATCCTGTCGTGGGTCGTGTGTCGTATGTAACGTGTCACTGATCATTGACCGTGTTAGTTTCGTACATAGTACATCGCATGTCGCGTCGTGGTCAGTATATAATGTCGCGCTTCACACACCTGCGTGAGGAAGTAGAACGCCTCCTTGTTGGAGTTGCGGTCCTGCGCGACGTAGTTGAAGGCGGCGCGCACGGCGGCGGCGAGCGCGGGGTGCGCGGCGGGCGCGAGCACCACGCCCACGCGCACCGGCGTCGCGTGCTTCAGCAGCGTCTCGCCCAGCCGCAGCGGCGGCGCGGACAGCGGCGACGTCGGGTCCACTATTATAACCTAAACAGATTTTTTTTACATAATAAATGTAGAAAACGAGCATTCAGTACACCAGATCGTAAGTGGCAACTGCCGCCCATGGACGTTCGTAATCAACCCCAAATAAGATTAGAAGTCGTACCTGAGGTTGGTGCATGTAACTTTTTGAAGTTTGTGGTATGTTATGTCCCATTAAAAAAATCATTACACCAACATATAATAACATAAAGCTTACATAGTTGTAGATATTTCTCTTCATGTTCCTCAGCATGCCAGGATATGTAGGTCTGAGCAACTCCATGTAAGACGAGGGCCAGCGGCGGTACCGTTCGTCGTTCTCGAGGTCGTTGAGCCACGTGATGGCCGTGTCGCGGATGTCCAGCCCGTACTCCTCCCACGTGTACGACTCGCCCAGCTCCAGAGACATCAGGCTGTTGATCAGCTTCTTAGATAGACCTATGACGTAATTTGAAAGACATACAAATTTTATGAAGAGGCATTCTAGATTCATCTGACAAAAACGTCGTCACCCTTGGTTGAGATATCTAAATTAGAATAGATGTCAAAAATTAACTCACTACTTAAGAAAAACTACATCTACATATGTTTCGTATTATGTTAATAAAATTCAATATGGTATTCCTTATAACACATGAAATTTTAACATCATTTACTAATTTTCAATTATTTTATAGTCTGTTTCAGAAACAAAGTCAGTACCAAAAATAGTATGGTGAGCTACAAATGTATCAATAATTGAGAACCCAAAGAACATACAGGACATTTGAACATAACAGCACTTTTTAGCTTTTTCAATAGTTTATATCCTTCAATCCTTAATTAATCAATGTATCTATACATAAAATGTTAACAAACCAAGAGCGTGTAGAGTGTTCATAGGGCCGACATCCTCGTTGAGGGCGGCCAGCAGCGCCATGACGTCGATCTCGTCAGCGTCGTACTGCGCGCCCGACACCAGCAGCAGCGGCTCGCCCGCGCGCAGCCCCAGCTCAGCCGACCACACGTCCTGGTTGAACAGCACCTCGTCGCGGAACGACCGAGGTACGTTCACGTGGATCAGTGTCTTAGTCTGCGAAATTAACATAATGAGGTTTGATTAGAAAAGCAACCTTGATGTAATGTGAAGTCAAACATTACAATGTACCACTTATTACCCATGACTTTATATACACATATTGTAATATAAAATAATTCAAATTTGCAACTTCTATTTTCCAAAAAAATTTCTTGCCTTATTTTAGCCTTTCAGGGGTTGATTTTGAAAAAACGGTGAAATAGGTGTTTCATTATTTCTCTGCAAAAACCTAAAATACTAATTTTAAGGGTGTTTGTTTCAAAAATAGCAGACCTTTATACAAACTTTCAACCCTTTTTTCACCCCCCAAAAACGTTATATTTAAAAATCCCTTTTTTATTACGTAAATCTCAACAACAACCCTTGTGAAAATTTCAGCTTTTTTGGTCTAAGGGCATGAGCGTTGATGGGTCAATCAGCGAGTGAGTTATGACTTTTTGTCTTTTTGACTTACAAAATTGTCTTGTACGTAATGTTACAAAAACCAACAATTCGGAACAGGTTTACAATGATTTTTAGACTGTACGGAGAGGAAAAGAAAGAAGTACGTATCATGTAGAAGATTTAACTATCTACCTTTAAAATGTATAATTTTAAAGCAATGTAATTTTCACCTGCATAGGAAAGTTTTGTGCGATGGACATGAGCACTTTTAACGCCTCATCCCCGCCAGAGTCGTGCGCGTCTGCCACCGCCACCGCGGCCTGCATACTGAGCCCTTGCATCTGCCACACTTTCAGGGGAGCCAGTTCCTCACTCACTTCTGATAGGTGGCGCCTGAATCGCTCTAGCGGCGTGCGGAGCGCAGGAAATAGGTTCCTATACACATATTTTAAAGTTTTAAAATAACTAGATTAAAGAATGTTGTAATTTTTGCTTTTGAGCCTATATTTGTATGGATGAATATTTTATCCTCATATGATTTTTTCATTGTCAAATATTCACTACTATTTTAACAGAAATAATCAACTAACCATAACATTTATACAGGACATAATTATATAATTAAATTATCAAATATGAATCAAGTAATTGGTGTCATAATTGCACATAAATAATAACAGGAATAATCATGTTATATCCTATCATTAAGTATTACAGAAATAATAACTTTTACACAACATAGATTCTTACTTCAGTCTTCCAAAGTTGAATCCATCAATCTGATTCTGTGGATCATTTTCATCTTCCTCCTCAGAGGGCACACCAGCATCAGCACTCTCTGACTCCTTAGGAGTGGTATCATCCTGACTTTTGTACTCAGTGCTCTTCAATTGGAGTTCTACCCCATAGCCAGAGAGACGCAACTTAGGTTTCCCCCGTGGCTGTATAATTTAATATATTATTGTTTTGTAAACTAACAAAAATAAACACCATTCATTATTAATCAAAAATAAATTATGTGAAAGTAAAAATAGTATTATCATCCTTATATCAATACAATTAATTGACAATTATAACATGTTCAATGTAATAAGCTTGTGTAACAGAACATATGTGTAAATAACAAAGGCTCACCTTCACATTCCACCTGACTACATAATTAATAACTCCCCGATCTGCCCATCCAGACAGAATTTTGTGTTTAGCTGTAAACTCAGCTGTACCCAGTTCACCATACAAGATAGCAGTAAGACTATTGTTGTCACTGCTTGGGTATGTATGATCCAGTAGATATGTTTCCAATTTATGCTCATCCTGAAAATATACTATATATAATAATAATAACAAATATTACGGCAGGTTGCAAACAATGACAGATTCACAAATTTGCAGATTCTAAATTTGCTGCCCTAAGCAGCCTCTTAAATTTGATATAGGACTGTCCAGTTTAGAATTCATGAAATTTTATGCTACCTTCTTTATGAGTACATAAAAAAAGGTCTTCAAGATTTAAATTGTCTCTGAAATTTGCTAAAAGGTTGTGGCTTCAAATTTTGTACCTCTGAAACGAGCCACCCAGCTAATCTACTCAGTCTATTGGTAAATATGTCACTGGTTGCAAGTACATTCAAAAAAGCATAGTTGGATTACAGCTACTAGAAACTATCAATTGTATAATAAATCAAACTAATATTCTAATTACCTATCATTTAATTAAATAACATTGAAAGAAAATTTAAAAGTAAAGTCAATAAGATAGTCAATAAGAAAGATAGATTCTATATAAAATAACTTACAGGATGATACTCATCATGTGCCTTGAGTACATCTCTTAGCACTTCATTGTCACAGATCTTCTTAGAAGCAATGGACACAAATTCAGTGCACTGTACTTCTTTAGCTCCATTCTGAGAGGCTACTTGGTCAAACATGTGCACTGTTGGTGAATTCAAGTGCATGGACAGTGCCAACTTGGCCATACGCAGTTGAGCTGGAGACAGTAAAGTACTGGCCACCCCAATGCAGGCATCATAAACTTGTTTATCAGTATCTGAAAAGTCATTATTAAGTTGGCTAAATTATGTATCAAATTAAAGTACCAAGCACTTGTATATGCTATATGTTTTACAACAACACTGTTATATTAATATATAAACTGGAGATTTTTCTGTATTCATAAAATGTGTGTGTGTATGTGTATATATGTAGAAAAACATAAAAAGAAGAAAGTTTACCTAGGGTTTCAAGGTTAGTTTTTAGGGAATTTATTCCCTCCACAAAGGACCAAAACAAATCTGAACTTTCTGCTGAAAGGTATTCAGCTAACTCCAGCACGATGGGGGTTGCTTCCCATTTCGCACTAACAAATGTTGTCACCCCTTTCGACTTCCTCTCTTCTCTTTTTGGAGAATCACCACTTGTGGCCAAGGCGACAAATATAAATACAACTAATAAAACAGATATTTTACAACCGGTGGCTTTCATTTTACAAGTTATTGTGTAAACCCGGTAATTATGTAGGGTACACAATTTGTATTCACTAAAATTACTTAAATAATGAAAATGTAATCATTATTCTTGATTCTTTATGAGTAAAACTTAATCTTAGTATTTACTTTAATTTAATTTCATTTAAAATACTACACGAACATCAATCACAGAACAGAAATTAGAAACGAGAGAATGAAACCGCCAATGACAGATGGACACGGCAAGCAGTAAGGAAAACTAAATATTGCGTTCAAAAGTAAAAATCTTGTTACCATGTTTAAATATTATAACTTAGGTGAACCTGAGGAATGGAGTAAAACTGAAATTCATATTTTATTACACTTATAGTAATGTAAAGTTATTAGAGAATATAAGTTAGATTTAGAGGATAAATGAAGGAAACTCTTTTTGGACTCCTACTCCACAGAATGTAAATAAGTTAACATTTTTTTCAAAGCTAAATTATATGCCCTATACCAGGTCAAGGAGTGAGCGATCCGGGCCGTTCCCAGGGACTCTATCACGATCCAGAGTGCAGAGTGAAATGCTATGTGAATTATAATTCTACATATTTTTAATTAACAAAATATCTTGGAATCCTAGATTATTTACATTCTATATTATCTACGCATTCATGTCATTATTCTTATCTATAATAATTGTCAAAGTCGTAAGTGTCATCAATCAATTTCCTAGGATTTCCTCTCTCTGTTCTTTCGGATGATAATAAAATAAAAAACGCTATTTATTCAATCAGTGTACGAATTATAAAAAGGTATAAAATTTTACTAATCACCTTAAATAAATAAATGTTTTAACGATACTCATAATGTGAACTATATTAAATGTTGATATAAACGACTTACCTACCTACTTTGTGCTCTATAAAATGATTTTTTTCGTATCTGATTAAATGATTTCTTGGGAAATTTTATGATTATTACTTCATGTATCGTATGGTTTCCTGTTTAAGGTTTAAGCTATGAATTATTCTTCCGATGAAGCCTATGCACGACTGATCAGTCATAATATGACTGTTCCTCAAAGGATTAAGGTAGGTAAAATTAAATACATGTTACAAGTTCAAACTTATGAAATATTACTTACCACTGGCAGTCTAGAGAGATCGTATAAATTAATATACGATTTCTCCTAAATCTTGCCTCATATTGCATAGTTTTACATTAACCTACGCTGTATAAGTTTTCATATTTTTGAGGGTTTTAAGCAACCTTAGCACTGGAATACAGAATTCACAACCAGAAAGAGAACACGTTCTGTTATATTACTTTTATAATACATGATTTATTTCATTTTATTAATCTTACTCCTGTCATAGGAAATATAGATTTTTATCCTTTTAATGCCATGTTACCATGAGATGTATTTCTATTGTTATCATTGTTTTAGGCTACTGGCGATATTGTTGATGAAGATAGTGCGCCAAATGGGTTAGTGACTGGATGGGACTATGCCAATGAAAAATTTGATATGAAAGTGCCCGAAAGAATACTCGTAGTGGGACAAGACCAGCACATTGGTAATTCATATATTTGTAAAGTCTAACATTTATATGTAAATTTGGAAATTTTATTTTTTATTTAAATCACATTATACATATTTTTTTACACCCAAAAGTTAATATTTAAACATAAAAAATATATTATATCAGGTCAGCCAGTAATAGGATTATTACATGAAGTTTTAGGCTGCCTATATTTCTTCAATCTTACTGAAGGTAACTTGAATATCTGTTATGCAGTGTCTTCAATAATTATGACTGTGTTTGATTGAGTGACTGATCAATTTACTATTAATCTTATTGTGATATTTTTCTGGTAATCAAATATTTGTTTTAATGCTATATTATAAACAAAAATTAATATATAAATGTTACAATACAGTGTAGTATTGTCATAGTCTAATTGTGATGTGCTATGTTCATATTGAATTAGTTAAACACACACATTCGCTGCAACATGCAGTAACCAAAAGTGAATTTTTGATTCAACACGAAAACAAACCATTTAAACAAATACCAATATTATAAATACTCCTTCAGTATGATTGATCATGTATAGGTTGCCTTATATGTGGTGCTTTAAATAGATCACTAACCGACCAGAAACCTTACAGATAGACAGCATGTTGTTTTTAATTTCTAGTAGTAACAGCCTCATAAACAAGTACAGTTGTGTTCATCATTTATAGTGAAACAGTGTGATAAACATTAAGGTTTAAGTTTTGAGTTAATGAATAATATTAGTTAGTGCTTGCAAAAACCCTGTAGTTATGAGATGTGTTACTAGAACATTATTCTTCATGGTAATGAAAGAAATCAAACTTTTTATACTACATAAAATAAAAATGTTTAAATGTATGGTTACTTGAATGAAGTACATGTTCTGGTTTCACGCTAAGTAATGATGTGAAACAAATAAAATAAGAAACAAAGTTTCCATTGCAGCAAACAATACTTTGGCGTTTGCGGCCCTAACTGGTAAAGTATTTACGAAATAAACTATTTTAAAGAAAACTATATCAGCTTTAAATGTTCGGTTTATGTTTCCTCATAGGCACCAAAGCTACACCACGAGAGATCCAACTGGATAATGCTGTGTTGCCCACGGATCCCGGTATGATTCGCGTCAGCACTCCACCGCGTGTCATCACTCTTGACCAACATTATTTCCCGTCGGCTGATGATTTTCCAATGGGAGCGCCAAATTCTCCCCCAAGGAATGTTAGAATAATTCGCTCTCAAGGCGACGGCGCGAGGTCTACAACGCCTCGTCCAGATCATTTTAATGATTCCACCATGACTGAATCACGGCTTGTGTTAAGGTATAATAATTTGAGTACATTTTCCCCTTATCACTTTCTTCTTACTGATTATAAACAGTTGTCGTATTTTCTGTCTTATTATTGCACGAAATCACCCAGTGATTTATAAATTACATATTACTTACAAACTCTCATTTATAATATTCTACAAGCAAATGATTGTTGTGTATTGCTGTGACGGCAACTCGCACGCCGCAGTAATAGAAATAGCGGTATAATACACATGGTGGTACTAGCTTTAATCCCCACTTAAACATCTATAAAAATATTTCTTATTTTATTTACAGAGATCCTACTCCACCGATGAGCAATGGAGAGGGACTGTCTACTTCAGAGGAATTGGTGCATTTACGACGACAAATTGTTAAATTAAATCGTCGTGTTATGGCCATTGAAGCTGAACAATTGCAAAGACAACAAAAAGAAAAAATTGCATACGCATTAAGTATTGCATATTTGTTATTCAAAGTCATTGCTTGGCTTAACAGGTCTTAATCATTGAAAATCACTTTCATTAAAGATAAGCTGTAAAGAGTTTAATGTATTGTTGACTTCATGAAATCGTCTGATTTTGATCTTTAGTACCAAATGGCTGTATTAGAATGTTGCCGTATTGGTGTAGATACCAACTCCGGGAATGTTAATGTTTGAATATAGCAATTGTTAGCATTTAGGGTTGTACATTATGCATTTTGTTGTACAGTGAATATGGATCCTTTCTTGTTACTATTTCACCTCTTAAATAGGTATCATAATGAAATGTTGAAGTGAAGCCGAAAAAGTGAGTCCCTCATTGAACATTAGTTAATAGCAGCAGTGGGTATTTTTTATTTAAATAAACCATAGATACCAAAATACTGTGTTTTATTGATTTTTACCTTACAACTTTATTTATATTATTTCTTATTTATGATGCAATAAAATAACTAATTTAAGTTGAGACAAGCTTTTGATATAAAATTTTGGTTCAAATTTGAGCTTCATTTTTGTTTGTGTCAACAGAGATTAATCTAAAATAGCGGATTTTGTTACTAGCTGTCTTAGAGGACGAGGGAATATTATGGTAATGCTGCTATTTTGAATTAAAATAAGTTATACCCGTAAATTTCTTCTGAAATAAACTAGATTTTTCCTATATGAAGTTCGCTAATTTAGACATACGTAATGAATGTATGCCCTCTGATTAGGTTAATACAATTTACCTCCGATTAAGTATTAACATAATCGGAGAGTATACATTGAATTGACTTAAACTGTAACTGAAAAGTAGATAAAAAATTGTGTAAGTATATACACTACATTTAATTAAACTGACTGTAAGAGGAAGAATACACACTTTATTCAATACAATTATAACTATTTGAGTATATACATATGCACAAGGAAGTTTGCGTATTTAATTTTAACTTTATAGCCAATACTTAAAGGGAATCAACATTGTTCAAACACCAGTTATTCCATAATGAGATATTTTACCTGCTTGGCGAGTAAATAATATTATCAAGTATTCCAAATGTAAATTCCAATTTCATTAATTTTAGTATTATGTAAATTATAAATACTTATAATCCATCCGAGGAACATGGTAAAAGCATCTAATTTGGATCCAATTCTATAACATAGTGTGGCAATGAAATATTCTGATACCACATATTACTGAGGCCCTTTGATAATGGAAATGAAAAGTAAATACTTCGAATTCTATTGTAAACACTTCGAAATCTAATGTTAGCAGTTATTGCTTGGTCAAATCTTCACAATTGTAGGTAGTCTGCATGTAGATTGAAAGGAAATACTGTAGTTGGGAAACCACACTATAGAAAGATCCACTGTGATGATATTCCTAACATATAGTCACATGTGAAACAGTACATTCCATGTAACCAAATCTGCACAATTATTTTTAGGATATAGTTGTAAAGTTAGTGAAAATGTGTTAAATGAAAAACACTTATCAAGGTAACACTCAATATATTACGAAAAACGCCATAGGACATCAAAAGACAGGGCATGACATTTTAGTGTGAATGTTTCTTTTCTTTACAGTGGTAAGTTAAGGTATTTAGTAGGCAGTTGAATCAATCAGTACTAAATATGAATACTGTATTGGTGAAATCTTCGTAAATCGAAAACTCTAGTTTATGATGATGGTATTTGTTATTTACTTGTAGGTTTATCATCATAGATGAATATGACAGAAAATAGAGGACCACCAAGGCGCTGTGCTAGCCAAGCATTTTTTACTACAGCTAGTTTAAGAGAATCAACAGCTAGACGGGCATTTAAATTTGTATGTAATGCCCTGCCCATTCCTTCTAATATAATTAAATCTACTCCACGAACTTTCATTTCTGTGCAGAGACCTGTAAAAGAAAAAGGTTTAAAAGACCATAACACAAGCAAAAAATGTCAATTGTAATGTCAACAATTATACTGAACAAAGATTTTTTTTTTCTATGTTTTTAAATAACATAGTGTATTTCTACTAAATTTACTATTGACTTACCCACACTGATGGTCCTAAGGTCAAGACATGGACCTCTTTGTCCACTGGATCTTACAACTAAATCTCCTGTGGCTATTGCTGCTGAGAGTATTGGACAAATTAAAGCAGCATGTTGCAGGATTTCTTCCAATTCAACATTTGTAACATCATTGAGGGCTGGCCATTCATTAGCGCAAAGAATAACTGATGTACCCCGCAGCAATAATGCTCTTACAAATGGTAAGACCCCTAAAACAATGTCTACGCCACTGTTGTCAACAAATATAGCAGCACAGTGATGAACTTTTTTCTGAAAACAAACAATAACTTTTGTTAAAATTATATTTTATTATTATTTTGGTAAAATCAACAGGTGCTGTCTTACCTGTAACTTGTCAATCCATTTATCTAATCCATCATATAGCCATGGCCTTTTCTGTATTTTTTCTAAAGCTTCATGCAATCCACACTCCAATATGGCTGTGACAGCCTGCGCTCCCCAATCAAACATATTTCCTGGAATTTAAACATTCTTTACAATTTCTATGAGGTATCACATACAATTCAATAAATGGAATATTCATATGTGTACATATGTGTGTCAATATTTAATTGGTTACCTGCTAATATTCCTCTGCATATTTCAGTCCACCTTTGTCTATCATCAGGCAAGGCATCGATTTCAGCCAATCTCGAGCCAAGAGAAGCTAGAGCAGTTTCATTTTCAAATTTCTTCTGTTGCTTCCACAAGTCAAAGAACCCCTGGGAACGAAGGCATGTTTCGTTGACGTCAAGAAGTAATCGAATAGTCAACTGCCCATGAGCACTAAAATTACAAATATTCCATAGTTAATGAACCATGTTAATGAAACGAAATTTTTAATAATATTATTGCATTCGAGACTAAAGTTACATTATGTAAATTGTATGTGTGTACACAATTTATGTTTAATATTTATTTATATTTTTAATATTTTAATTAGATTTACTTCAATTTAATGTGTTTATTGATAAAATATCATTATGAACATATTTAGAATGCATTGACATGCACTAACATGATGTTATAATAAAATACTGTGTTCAGGAAAATTGAATTATTCGCCTACAGTTGTTCAGGGTTTATAAAATACGTAGTAGCAATACTTACAGAGGATTAATTCGAAGTTCTTTTAGTGCTTCAACATAACATGTCTTGAACTTTAAGGCTCGTATTTCAACTGTAGGGTCATCGTTATTAGTAAGAGCGAAATTCACGTACTTCTCTACAAGCTTTTCACAAGTATTCAGCCAATATTCTCTCGCTTCTTCGTCAACGACCAAGTCCAAAGTATCGGGACTATATTTATCTGGCTCGTACAGTATGTGAGATAGGCCAAAATGTTCCATAATGAACTGCAGGACAATATAAAATTCTTCAAGTTAAAAACGAAAAACGTATTCTGTTTACTATTATTTTATCCCATTTTATGGTTTTATCACTTTACTAATTCTCCATAACTTATATTATCTTATCTGCCACATTCACAATATATATCTTCAACAGATGTTCATAAATAATATAAAACAAACAAAGAGAATATAACCACTATACAAACACCAATTTGCTTCCAAAGAGTATAGTCTTGTATAGTAATAATTAATCTGAATGAACTAGACTAGAAAGTAGAAACGAATTAGCCTATTAGCCAGCGTTGGCGTTCACGTCTGTCTGTCAGTGTCCGTGTTTTTATTTTTTTAAATAAATAAATATCAATTTTATAAATTTTATTATTAATAAACAGATTATAAAATGCAAACTTATAATAATGTTGCCAAGCTCGTCACATTTCCTAATATTAAAGGGAAAGTGAAAATTGTGAATTTTTGTGCATTTGAATGACAAAACCTTTTATATATTTCCAAATATCTAAAAATGTTAAATACAATAATGAGTTACATGTATGCACAACGATCTCCATTTTCTTTATATTATAGGAATAGCAAACCAGCATGCAGATCACCTGATGGTAAGTGGTCACTGCTATGGACATTTATAATCAATCCCAGATAGGATCAAAAGTTCTATCTGAGCACGGATGTGTTCCTATCGTTGACGAACAATATACTCCTCGGTGGTAGGAACGCATCCATGGTGGAACGCCTTGGATAGGTATAAGTATATCTCCCTTATCGCATCCTCCAACTCACAATATAGCGCTTGGTACTGTTGTCATTAAGCAGCAATATGTGAAGCGGTGATGCCTCCGAAATCGAGTCCTAAACAGATCTACCACCTTATGTAATGTTCTTCTTAGATCAACTTGCAATATTTTACAAGCATTTTATATAAATATCTTGAATATTTAACTTTATTGTGACCAGGTATATTATACTACGTCATAGTACAATGAACAGGGTTACTTGACTATTTGAGCGATTATTCAATGTATTATTAATTCAAAAATAGAATACATAATGAATTTTTCAAATGTTTGAGGATAACCAAGTCTGAAAATACAAAGATTAGCGAAAAATGCTAAAGAGAGTTATGAGACAAAATTAAACACATTACAAATTAAAACTGCATCATCATTATCTATTTTCCTAGCCAGGAATCTAATGAGTTTATTTTGACAAAAAGAAATATCCTTTTATTAATGCGCTAAGAGATAGTGTCACTTATAAGATTTAATCTCGTGAGTGAAAAATGAACTAAAATTCTTCAAATAATAATGTATCATTACTTTGTTATTGTTTTATTGTTAATACAGCTAAAGATTTGAGAAATAATTCAGTAGTCTGTCTGTCACTACGTCTTGTTTCCAATGAATTTGAGTTATTGCTATTGCCGGGGCCGGGATTGTAGGTTGCCATTATATCTATTTTTTGCCCCATAAATTATTAGGGAAAATTCTCCACGGAGAAATGCATATTTCGGAATAAATGTAAGTTTACAAGGGTACAAGAAACCTTTTTTCTTTTCTTAGATATTTATTATTTATTAAGGGTTTAGCGGACGGTGCCACATGATATTTAATTTAATTATCGCTCAAAACATAGTTTCATAATATTCTTTAATACACCGTAGATAGTGCGAATAAGAGAATATATCATCTATATATTGGAACTATGTGATTTACGTTTCTTCTTTATCTGTGGCCTCAGTTGTTCATTCAAAGTTTGCTCGTTGACTCGTTTCGTTTACGTCGTGTTGTTGAAAATTTCGGAAATGCGTTTGAAATGGACGAAACTGCTTCTTTTGGGAAAAGACTGAGTTTAATATGAAGTGAACAGTGTTTGAGTATATGTGTTAGGTAATTGTAAATAGCATTGTGATTTGTGTTGTGTGATTGATGTAACGAATTAGTGGTACGCAAGATGGACGAATTGTCTAAGGGCATGCCACAAACAGGAAGCATTGGTACAACTGACAAATTTGAAGAGAGCGATGGTAATTGTTAAAATTTCTCATTTTTTTTGCCTGTGCCTCTATTCTACCTGTATCACTATGATATTATGACGCTCATAACAGGTGACGGACCGCGTTATTTTCCTAATAAATCAAACCTTCTCAAAATTAATAGTACGAGTAATCATTTTTTGGCATTATAGTAGTATTTATATTCCGCTATCACTATTTTTCGTCAAATTACCAATTTTCATGACTATTATATTGTCATAAAAAACTGTTAAATAACGTTTTTAAAATAACTCTGTTAGTATTATAATTAGTAAGAGATTTTCAATACTTATGAAAGCTGTAAGATATTTAAAAACGATATTATAAATGTAAAATCAAAACACATACCTGTATTTTTAAAGTGCAAAATATGCATTAAACAGTTCTTCACAGTAATATGTAATGAGTGTATTCAATATTTATAAGCAACGCAACAATCTTAATAATTCCCATGACCTCCTATAATTTTATCACCTCATTAGAAAATAACCATTTTTGGTTTTGGTCAGCAAAAGTGTGTTTTAAGAACAGCGTGTTATCATTCTGTAGATATGTGGTTTGCACTAATTTACCAATTTAGTAAAATATTGGTTGGAGTTATTTGTTTGAACTCGTAAAGTATACCTGACAGTACTAACTATATGATGTAACTGTTTGATTTCACTAATTATAGCAGGGAGTAGAACTGTATTTGTATAAACTTCAGTGATGCTAGTACAAAGTTACAATATATGCCAGAAAATTATAGCACATCCAAAATTAAAAAAATGTTAAACTTACAGTAACTTTTTATTATGTCAGCATACATATTTTTTTATTATTTAGTTAATAGGATGGAAATCTATGCAATTTTTGGTAGTTCTTTAAATAATTTGCTGCCTAAATAGATTCACAGAAATAGATTTTGATGACAATTTGTTTCTTTTTGTCAGTATTCGAAGGAGGCAATGATAGTATTGCTAACATAAAATGTGCAAAATTTAATAAAGTTTTGAATTTCAATTCATATGTTTTTGAACAATTTATTCAACAATTTCATAAATTCATTTCATAAGTTTTGTCTTCTTGACTATGTACACAATTTGAACCAAACAAATGCTTGAAAAGTAACTGTTTATATTTTTTTTATAAACAAATTTCTCAAAGCATGTTAGTAATGTCAACTAATCATATTTTTTTCAATAATACAATAACATGCAATTGAATATTATTTTATCTATTCAGCTAGAAATTCTTTTCTATAATATTATATCTGTAATGGTTTGTAATAATTTGATAAAACACTGATGAATCCAGACCTGTCGCATAGTTGCTTTCTATACAGTGGCCCCTATGTTGTTTAAAATGAATTATAGGTAGTTATCTAGTAGGTTATATGAAAAATTTTGCTTGAATGTCTTATATAACATGTGTATCTACTACCAAATATAACTAAATAAACTCTAAATGAAATAAAAAGAAACATGATATTATATATTGTATCTATTTATTGGGAATATATTATTTGGTAGATAATTACAGGCTTCTACACAAAAGTATTAATGGTTAATAAAGTAATATATACTTTCCCTTGTAATAAATGAACTCATTCCAGTGATTACATTGGTTTCGCCTTATAACACAAATTATTATAATAGTTTATGAATAGAGTAGGTGTAAATTTGACAGACAAAAAACAAAATCTTTATAATCCTAAATTAATGAAATTAAACTGACCATTTAATAAACTTGTACAAGTGCCATAGAGTATATATTTAGAAAGAAGATATTATCCAACTTTTTCAAATAGGTAGCGTAGTGACCATTTGATTTCATAACGATAATTGTCTTGTTTGAGATTTGAAAAATGTGAATCAGGAATTACAAAGTGCACATGGGGCCAACATTGGGTCCAAACCTTATATAGAATTATTAAATGTCTTCTCACTTATTGTGGCATTGAAGTTTAATTTCAATTAGCTGAGCAGCTTACAAATAAAGTATTATTAATAAGGAAACTTTTAATAATACATTGAAGTACATATTTTACTATATATTTTACACCTGTATATTGCATAATATTTCTACATACCTTTTTCAAATTTCAATGTGCATTAATAATCAATTAATGTTTTATCAATTCTGGACAATATTGATGAAATAGTGCTATTAACTCAATAACTACTATTAATGAATTTTTAATTATTGGTAATTAGTAATTTAAATTTCAATGGCAAATTTTTTAATGTGCTTATCTATATATTGTGCTTATGCTTTAGATCCCTTTGAAATTTAGTATACAAATTTGATCAGACAATATTTTTAGCTATTTGGTATATGCATAATAAATAATAGAATATGACGGCAGACAACTTCAGGCATTAAAAATTTCCACTTTTAGTCTTATCAGTATAATCATATTTGCAGAGTAATTAATTATCTCAAATATTATGTGCTACATACTTGCAATGATACAGTTACTCGATCTCGGGTGTATCACCTTTATAGGACTAGCTTTGCATTTTATTGCCGCTGTCGGAAATAATATCAAGAACTTGGGGAATACTATAGGGGTCTTTTATGTTTTTAGTTCTAAAATATGTAATTATTATTTATCACTCCCTTACTATAATATGTTGTATGCCACTTGTTACAGCCAAAAAGCTTAATAAGTTAACTGTTATAGGTTATTTTTTTTACTTTAACCTAGTAGTAAGCTATAACCATAAATGGTACCTTTTAACTAGCGTCTCTATGGCAATATATCTCTAAGGCAAAGGACTATGACCATGACTATATCAATTAAAGAATTTGCTCAATATTGTTACATTATTATTTGTCTCACTGATTGCATTTACACAAAAATATTTAATTAGAAAAGCATAGTGTAAAGAGAAAACAATGTGTATTTGCCTGTGTTGTGACTGACTGACACATAGTTTAGATTTTGAATAAAATTTTTGGATACTTATTGAATATGATAAGACAGCATCAACATAGGTGTTCGTTTTTGTTCTTTTATTTTATTGTTTGTTCTGTACTATGTTACATCTGAATTTACATAAATTGGACCTAACAATTGACAGAACAATACAATAGCCCTGCTCGGTAAGTTTTATATGTAGTATTATATACATTAGGCTTGTAACAAATCCTCGGAAAATTTTCATTATTTGAATATTCTGATAGTTTATGCTTTTCGGCAGAATACTGATTAATTAAGTTTGAACAAGTGGATGAGAAACAAACACCCGAAAATAAGTTAATGCACCATAATAAGTGTGCGTTAGTTCTCTGCGACCAGGTGGATCAAATTCGACTTATACCTAAATGATTTTTCTTCCCCTTCATCAAAGATATTTCATCTTTTTTATTACCTGTTCACCTAATTCTATGAATGGCCTAAACATCATCAGTTCATTAGATATTGGACCCTATGTCTGATATCACTTAAAAAGTTAGCTGAAACTCATTTAGTAAAGAGGCTAGGCTGTTCATTCAAAGTTAATTTATCCTTTTGCCTGTGACATAGTAATTATAAAACATTTGAGTGTTAAAATAACAACATCTACATTTTATCATACTGAGGCCTTTGCATGCAATTTATAGATCTTGTGTTTTTTTTTTACAATATCGTATTGTTGAAGTATATTACTTCCATTGCTATTAAGATTACAATCTTATTAATTCAACAGTTTTTTTTATGAAAATCCAAGCGATTTACTATTCTATCAATATAAACATATCATCTTTCGAAATAAATGTGAAACAGTATCATATCTGCAAAACAATCCAATATATCTCCAAATAAATAGTTATTTTGTATACAAGTCTTTCCAGATATCTGTCTATTAAATCCAGCTCAAAGTTCTTCACCATTTCGAAAATTAAATATAACAATATAATAAATCAATGAGTATTATAACATAAAGATCGATGTATTTTAAACTTATATCGCACATTGCATGCAACTGGAACTGATACTATTGCTCGTATTTCGATTTATTTTCATTTAAAACAATTAGCCAAAAGATTATTTAAGGCATTTCGTGGTTTTTGATAGGCACAGCTTTTACAGAAGGCGTGAAGCGTGGTTTGCGGCACGCACGCCAACCATGCTAGCGTTGGTAGAACAGCTGCGGTTGTACCTCGGTGGAGGATGTGAGTGTGCATGCATATCTTGCATGATGTTTGCCTCACGAATTATTTGTATCGACTAACACACTTAACCTATTCATGGCAATACTTCACAGGTTGTTATGACTACAACTGAAGTCACATTCATAATCAGTTTCAGTTGTGAATGGTGTTCTTATATATTTCTTGTGCGGTTAAATAAAAAGTTGAGTGAAATTACTGTGATTTTTGGATTTTTCGAATGTATAGCTATGTAACTGACCATGTGTGTAAATTTATACTCATTAATTTATTTTTACATGTATTTATTTATTAGATGAAAGTTTTCAAATATTAACCAACCAGGATTAAAATAATACCTTTGCATGGATATATCAAAGTTTGTCAATTTTATCTGTAATCAGTGTGAAAATCATAGTAAGCACTTAAATAAGTAGATCCTCTGTATTTTCTCTCTTTGAAGACAGCCTTAAGGAACTTTCAAAATACTTGTAAAGAAAACAGGATTTTGCATAATATTGTTTGAGAAGCAGCTAGGATGCGGGTCACCTGAGGATAAGTAAATATTGTAAAATTAATTAGAAATCCTATCTGAAATTGAACAATTCTTACTTGTATGGGTAAAATTCTTTCTTACAGTTGTCTTTCGTAATACATATTTTTTAATAAAATTAGCGCAGGATCTCTAGATATTTATCAGGCTTCATGTGAGTTTGTTTACCTAAAAACTCATTTCCATTTCCTTTTTTTGTTTCGAAGATTCACCCGTAAGCCATATAGACAGATATATATTAAAGAGGTTTATGTTTCGGTGTGTTCTAGCAAATAATAAAATAATATTTAATTTTATTTATACATGGTTATCTCCATAGTAGCTGTAAAACACAAATAAGTTCTCGTATATCTAAACATCTAGGTCGTGAGTCAGGGTTAAGAAAGTCAAGAAAATCGACTTTGTGTCCCGCTCTATTTAAAAAAGAAAAATAGAGGTGTCCAAAGATGTAAGTCGCGTTTGTTACCATTACACAGTAGCATTATTTACTTTCCTATGGTTCTTCAATAGTGTCCAGGCAAATAATAAAGGTTAGTGCACACTCCGCGTTGTGCGGCATGCCAAGAGTACCGGGTGTTCCCTCTGTCGCAATCATGAGCTGCGTGACTCAGCGACCCTGAACCATTAATGTGATGCGAAAAGCTTCCCGAGAGGTCATCGTGTATTATATTTAAACTAAAAACGTCTAAACTTCGTTGTTTCGTAACATGATCATCAGTTTGATATAAAGCTTAGAGTAATATTACACAATCCGTTTAAATTCCAACGGTAACGTTTAGTGTAATAATTCAGCGATTTTATGTTTCGTTATGAAAATCCTACATTATCTTTGGATAAGTTAGTTAGAAGTACCCTTATTTGTTGTACTTGAGAGTTAATTTAAGAAAGTGCTTATATATTACAGAATTGTATATATTTCAAAAAGATTTACCGCTAATACAACAACGAAAATATTTAGTGTGAATAAATCCATCGTTTATTAATTCTCAATACAGAAGGCAGAAGAAGTATTGTTTCGTATATTCTTCTAGAAATTACGAAAAGAATAAGACATTAAGGGTATGGTATGTTGCTGTCAATTAATTAATTAGATTAAATTAAATTGAAATTATAATTTAAAAGAATCGTGTAGGTATAGATGTTATTTTTACTGCATCTTTGTTATGAGTCGGTTGCTTAAAGTAACTGCATATGAACTGCGTGCACTATCAACAACCATACCTCGACGTAACACAACTGCAGCCGAATGCGTGCGGTTAAAGTAACGACTACGTGCAGTTCTGGTCGCGACTGCGTGCAGTCAAAACATGACCGTAAACAAAAGATACATAACTGTGTACAGTCTGTTAAGGCAAGAGAAAACAATTAGATTAATAGGCATGCGAAAGTCCTATTTGCATTAGACTTGTTATCATGGTGAAAGTGAATATAACTAGTTGAAATGGTTTAATTAATTATGCGCTAACGCGGCTGGATGATATTGGGTAATATATATCAATCCTTCACAGTTTTTTTTTGTAATATTATAGGATATTTGAAATTATACGATAGCAAATTCCTCAATGGGTCTAGGAAATCTTTTTTTTAAGCTAAGAATATTACAAGAAACTATATTCGATTTGTCATATTGAGTGTAGTAGTTCAAATCGTTTAAAGATCAATACTAGTAGGTAATATTGAAACTTATATCGAATTTTTATAGCATCAAAGAAGACGCTGAATGGCAACATCTGGTTAGCTTCAGCACGATTTGTCGTAATCAGATAAATCTCGGTTTTACGACTTACGACTTCCTTAGCCGAAACAGTACATATCCTTCTTTGGAATTTTAACAGAAACAACTATATTTAGGTTAGCGATTTGTGTCGAACGATCCTGTCCTGCGTAATGGGTATGACGCTCGGATGTGCGTCACTGTAGGATTTTAATAATTGCTCGTGATTATGTGTAAAACCTAGTAGGTACTGAATTTGCAATTGCAGTGCAAATACTTACGAATATAATGCGATATGTTTGTGAATTTTGTAAAATATTTCGTATTCGGAATATTATTATGTAACTAGCTGAGCCCCGCAGTTTCACTCGTGTTTTAAAAAATGTAACATGACATAAAATATGTTACCGAAAAATCCTCAATAATTTTAAATAAATGGGATGCACGCAGTAGATTTTATGGGTTTCTTTTTTTATGCACAACCCTAACACAATTTTGTAAATTATAGTAGGTTAAGTTATATTTTGTAAATTTTGACCAGTGAAAGTTCCGTAACTATCCGGTCCAGCCCTTTTGGAAAATATCCGAAACATAGACTTACTGTCAGAGAGACAGACAGAAATGTTAATATATTTTGTTGTTATAAGTTTCGTAATAATTTAATACTAAACGTATAGCATACTTTGTAGCGTACGTCATTCGTCTCTATTCTAAGATCTAATCGGTTTAAAAGGTTATCCGAACTTATAACTTATATCCCTTTGGCAGTCTAATGTCGTTAGAGAATACGTGTATATTTTCTATATTATGTATATATTATATAACATACATTTGTTTAATTACTAAGTTCTAATGTAATCGTTTTGTTCATTAACTTTATCATAACTCAAGGCACAAAACAACAGTTTAAATTTAGCTAGCTAATACAGCGTGGTCTTATGGACCGGAAATTATTATTTTTAAACATTTTTTAACTACACTTTATATATATTTATCGATCATATAAGTTTAGATATAATATACATATTATTAAGGCCAAATTCATACGATTGGAAATTGCGTGGGTGATTTTGGGTCCGTATTCACAAACAATGCAAGGTTAATACCTAGTAAGAAGATATACACACTATCCAATTATTGCAACTATATCTAAAATTTTGTACAGTACCGAACATACATTCTTAGTAAGATTCGTTACATATTTTATATTATAATGGTTGTAGGATGAATCTTTTTATATAACAAACCCATACAAAAATATATTTGGATTGTAGTTATTATAAGATAATGTAATTTTTTTAAATTCAATATTTATATCGAATCTACTCCTCTAATCCTTGGCTCCATCTCGCAAGACCTACAGTCTTTCACTTCATTTAATCATACACCCTAGCGATGTAGGCAGAGTTTAATAATATTTTAACTTG
>DWRA01000793.1:0-21035 GCA_018250295.1 Spathilepia clonius | reverse complement strand
CATTTTAGTCGTCGTCTGTACAGTAAAGCGGTCAGTACGATACTAAAACGAGCCACGCTGAGCCTCAGCGCTGACAAGCTACGCGCTGAGTTATGAGCGCTGACTGTAAGCGTGAGACTAAAATCAGCTATAGAGTTATGCAATATATATTGTAGTCACTAACATACGCAGCCAAGCATGGCGACTACTTGCTAAAAACCTTGCTAAGGTAGGATTCCGTGGTATTTTATTAGAATTAGTATATTGATAAAAAGTATGAGTCTTGTAACTTGCGGCATCGCGCGTGCTTGTTGGGACCGAAAAGGGTTAACCAGCCGCTGCCGGGTTATTTTGTTATTAACAAACTTCGCCAGCTTAAATAGCTAATCTTAACTTTGCTGAACTTGAGTGGACTCGCCAAGTAACTTACTTTGATAATTTCCTATGAATAAACACTGATTATTTTCTGAGCGTTCATTGACTACACAATATTTATTGATGTTTCGATAATGATAATTGACAAAACGATAATGATACGTATTTCGGTATAAAATTTATATTATTTTAGCTGATCATAGTGGTAATTTTTGAAAACATTTATTGCAGGTCATAGTATTAACTCATTCTTAATCTTAAAGGGACAATTGCGTTTTAATTAGAATAATAACAAGCAAGATAAGAGCTCCACTGGCTTGCAACTTGTCCTTCACGGGAACCGAGTTTAATATCCTGTATGATGGCGCAGAAGTTAATAAAACGAAATTACATGGTCGCAGCTTAGGGGCTCACAGCGCGCACTCAAATTTACTGCCCGTCTCTCGGCCTATAAAGAGAGCATTCCGCTGCGTTAGCGGAGCGTAAAACATACGAATACGCAGGTGCTCGATTCTGTTTTATTATTATAGATGTGGGAGAATTGAATCATGGGGATTCCCTCGCTTCTATATATCATATTATTATATCTTCTATGTATATATATGTGTGTGGTTTATACTGTCCAGGATTTCTAGAATATAGAATATTAGGCGTTCCGTGGAGGAAGTCCGCTCGACGGAACACTAAAGTTGATTTTCCTTATCAACACATTATTGTCGTACTGGCCACGCGGTATTTCATAAAATGAAAATGATTTTCGGTTAGAGCTTAGCTTTACGTAACTTTGAGAACTGTCCAACATTATGAATTATTTTTTATAGTCCTATGTGACAATTTGCAAGTAACAATATTTTTATTATGCTATACCCGATCATATTGCGTGTGCGTGTTATGCGTTTAATTTTTTACTTAATCGTTAATGTAGTGGATTATTAAATTGTAATACGCATTTAACTTAGAAATATTTATTCTCTACCTTTTTCTCCCATTCCTTTAAAGGTGCTTTTGATTCTGTCCTGAACCTACGCCTAATGTATACAAATCCATTTTAAGCTAGCCAAAACATTAATAGAAATATTAATATATTTTACTATTATAAAGTAACATCGTTTGGTCGTTAAAAAATGACTAAATTCATTTTTTACGTTTGATGACAAACGTTGTAGATGGTTATGTTCGTAACCACTTTGACTTAGATAAATATAGCTAAATAAGTTAAACTCGAACTATTTGTGTACCCAAAAAAATAAAACAATATAATAATATAGTTTTTTCCACAAGTACAATTTAAAGCGTTTTCTTCATGCACGATGATTAACACATCCACGGTAAACAGGTGAACTGACGCATACAATTCTAGTAATTTATCTGAATTATCTAACAAAGTTTCTTAATAGGGAGATGAAAGCGCGGCTTCAAAGCGTTCCGACTGCTACAATTACGCGACAAAGCGACACCGCTAGGAATTTTAATAACGTTTAGGAATTAGCGGACAGAGGTGCGCGCATTTTAACCCTTGTTTTAAAATTACATCCAGACAGTGTTTTGTTTTGAAATTAGTTTAATGTGTAGTCATGTACGACTGAGCTACATATGCAAATGCTTGGAAGATATGTAAATAATAACGCTTTTCTCGTTCATAGCCCCACATTAAGATTCGCTATATCATGGGTGCCATGTATACACGCGAAGACGGATACGTAAGCACCCAGACTCGGAACAGAAATCATTATTTAAATGTTTGTCTGGCCAAAGATCGCACAAGGAACCCATTAGGTACCAGCCATTTATGTGACCATTATTGTTTTGATTATTGTTTGGATTACCTATTTCATTAAAGTGTTATATAAATAGTTATACTATGGTTCCACCTAACTACTTAGGATACAAGTGTCTTTGGAACGTCACGACTATAGTCATGATATGATTTGACCACACTCCAGAATACCGTACATGTTATATGGCTTATTTATTTTGATCATTATTTAAGAATGGTAATCGGTCGACATTTGTGTCTCGTAAATATTATACGTTTTAGTTTTTATTTAAATTAAACTGGTTCAAAATAAACTCGTGTGATTTCAGGGTAGTCTTAGTTAGTCGGTTAGTCTAAGTTTTAGTCTTTATCAAAATTCTAACTCCATTCGGCATTTCTTGCGAATCCCTATGCATAGTTTAAGATTTCGCCACCTGCGCACTGTTGAAAAGTTTGTTGTAACGTTGTATGTATGCATATATTATAAATAACCATAATTTGTTGAACTTACATAAATTGGAAAAGTGTGTAAAATTGAAGTAGCAAACATTAAATAATCTGATGTTAAACGCTTACCGCCGTCCTTACACCTATTACCGACAATTTCTCTTGAACATCTTTAATCCACATAAACTATAAGGAAGATTAGTGTCGCTGAAGTTGGCCACAGATGCGATGTTATCTGTCAGAAGTAAGTTGGAAAACTTAATATAAGCACGTATTCACATACATAACTTAACACAGCAATGCAAGCAAGCAATGCTTCCATTAACAATAGGTAACACGTTTAAATTGAAAATCCATGTTTTTATCGACGAATTATGTACGAATGAAACGTACGTTTTTGGTATATATATTATTAAAAATACATACCACCTTTTTAAAAATATTTACCTCCTCATAATGTAATAAAAATAATAACCTATAATTTTCGGTAATTAGCCCTTCTTCCACGCGTACTCTTTAAGATTTCTCTTTTAAGAAATGTAGCACATAATTAATGTCACGTACACGCACAGCGACACCCACTTTGGGCCATACGTATCTATATCCACATCTTTGAGGAGCGGCTAATTGCCACAATTCCATCCTTGGCGCCCCCGAAGCGCGCTTACGTAGAAAATTGTCGGTAATGGAGTAATTTACAAGGTGGTTGTATCTTCTGTACAGTTCAGCTGAAGTACCACTTCCACACATATACCTCCTACCAAGCCGCCGTCGAGTTTTGCTTTAAAGAGTTTCAATTTAAGGCGACCAATGTCAAGTTTTATAAATTTTAAATATTAAACGAGTGTAGCGGTGTCGACCCGATTATAAGTTGTGACGGCAGGCAGTGGATAACTTCAAATGAAGCTATTATCTATTCATGTATGCATCTTTGGGGCTCTGATTTGCCTTATACTTTAGTTGCAACACAATTGCAATACACCTAATTAGAATAGAAGTATGCACTCAAACTGACGTTGAGTTTCGCAACTTCCTCCTACAGATTTCTATAATCAACCTCAGATAACATTAGAGTCCTACCTGAAGTCGGTCACAAATTCGTTGCTATCCCTGAGAACTAAGTTGGAACGCGTCGGACAAGTACGTGTCCCTTACCACACCCTTCAAACCAGGATACAACAATGCTTAAAAATGTTGTCATAAGGCAGAAATATATTTAATTCCACGTACACAAAATTGTTGGTAATTTAGTAATTATCTACTCGAGTGCTCCTGCAAACTGTAAAGAGAGAGAGAGTGCAATTACTTCGTTGAACTATCTAATTACTAGTGCTTATTACTATTCCGATTAGGAGTTGAATTTTCGGTATATCGTACATATCTAAGTCTTTAGTTTTTCTACAAATATAGTATGAATATGTTTAGTTTTCAAATGATTGAGATTTTATTATTACTGTATTATATTCGTTTTCTAATTTCTTTCTTTCCTCTATATGAAATAAAAGTAATATTCAGAGTATAATATATTTATATTCCAAAAAAAAACCTTCATAAATTTGTGGCTCCATCTGTTCAAAGGTATTTTAATTTTCCGAAGTATGTGACTTGGACCACAAGAGAATCTTATGACGTCCGTATATTCATGCGGGATCCTACTTACGGCGAAAATTGAATTTCCACGTCCCCGATCTTGAGGTCACCAAATTGACGTCTTGAAATGTCATACACGGTGCTGATCAAATAATTATCCTATTCTCTTATTATAACTGTAGAACGAAATGTATGTCGAAGTCTAATGATGTATTCATTCATAGATGGATATGTCAATTAAATTAACATCACAACTTACCATTTTAAAAGTTTCTTAATTCTTGACAATATATTTTTCCTTTTACATTTTTAGAAATTGGCACTCCACGAAAACAATTAAGATATACCATAAGATGCTCAATTCGAGAAATAAGCAAGTAAGTCCTCACACGTAGCGATCCATCTGTGATCGGATTTAAGTACAACTTGTTTATATGGAGGACACTTATCTTTAGGTGGACTCGTATGGTCCTTTGCTACTTAAATGTCATAAAAAGACAAAAATTTAAAAGAGATACCCATTTACTTATGGATTCGACAATCGGCCACATTTTGCTGTAAATTTTGTTGTGTTAACCAGACTCGAGAGTTAAATATGGTTAATACGCTATTATACGTCCAAGCATCTTAACGTCAAGTATTCTGAGCTGCAAACAATGCTTGTCAATTCTTATAACAGTAGTTGTGCTTTGTTGTTGAAACCTAAAGAGCCGTGTTATTAATACTGACATCATTGTGAAGGGCTGCAACAATGCTATTGTTCCAATCTTAAGATGAGGGTGATTGCTTTGAGAGCAATGGCCAACTCACATGTACAGTGCAAATACGCGTACTTTAGTGTTTGGACAATGTTAACTGTATTTCCAATTGCTACAGTTATTTACGTTATATTACGTCTAATATAAAAAAGTACGGTGATTCAAGCAGGTATATGCCGAGGTTTGAACCCCAGGCCTCGTACCTACATACCTCTGATTTCTCAAAGCTATGTGCGTACTTAAAAATAACTATTCCTTGCACTGACGGTGAAGGTAAACATCGCAAGAAAACCTACAAGAGAGAATTCTTTAAAAAGGTTCTCAAAGATGTATGAATTATGACCGGTAGACTACAGACTAAACCGCTTTATTCTGGAAAGAGAACTGTATTGGAAATATCATAGGTTGACGACAATAAAGTTGGTGAATTTTGTTAAAATTTCGTATTTTAAATATTTAGGTACATATCAATTAGAAATATGACACGGCAAGCCTTAAATGCTTCAAGTAAATTCCATGACGAATATATTTACTGGACACTCCTTTCCTCTCTTGTTGATTTTAACAGATTTAAAGAAAAAGATAGGGTTATCATGTTGATTGTTATTTTTATTGCCAATTATTTATTGAATAGGTCGTTGTTGACGTGTCTATAAATCCTTTTGGGAATAATTTGCGTTCAAGTAAAATATTGTAGGAAAAATGTCGAAAACAAAATAATAGCTGCAATGATGGTTTCTGTTAATTTCAGAGTATCACAAGCCTTTTATTTCATATATATATATATGTATATATATATGATAATAATGAATGGATACAGAATATATAATGATTATATTATACGTATATCTAAGAATTAATCAATAATATGTTTGTTTGTGTTGAGACAGAGTAATAATTTTGAATTTAGTAAAAAAAGATATACATTTTTTATTTACTTAAATTTTATTGAACACTAACTGCTTATGATGATCGTATATGTAATTTATACATATTTTATTATTCAATAAACTCTTACGTAACGTATAATAATTCCGTATCGTCACATATCTCGCGTTAAGCGATACGATGTACGATCGTAAAATAAAACGTTACTTCGCATAAAACGACGATATAGGCACTCGTAGAGACACGGCCGCGCAAAGAGCCGCGCGACGCCAGTACGAGTCGCGTTAAATTAGTTTATTGGCAGTATTAAATTGTTAGCGCAGGTTTGAAGCAAGGTACGTCGCGCATATGTAATGGGAAAACTACGTATAGGTTTTAAGGTAAGAATCTTGGAAAAAATATTGAAATTCTACTTATTATTCTTTGATACCGACGTATCGTTTGCCTCACAAGTCAAACTTTAACTCGCATTATGACTTCTAGTGCAAGGAAAAGACCTATAATTATAATACTTTTACATAACCTATCGACTTAGTATTAAAAGGTGGAAACACATCGAATTTTAATAGATAAATGACATATTTGGTCTCGATAAGAGCTGCAATAGCTAATAAATGAAACAACATATTATTATTATTGAATAAAAAATATAAAAACGAAAACGTGTGTCACGAAAAAAAGCGTGTGACTAAAAATTCATTAGAAGATTTTGTAAAAGACTGATTGAATAGTTGTTTATTACTTTTTGTGCATATATTCTACCCGTTTAAAGACATATATTAATACATCACTATTAAAGCTGATATCACAAAGTCACAAATATTTAAAATTAATAGTATAACTAGAGCAGGTATACCAATTCAGTTGAAAAATCGTTGACGACTTATCTTTATATACATCTCACTAAACGGCAGAGTCTCGGTGAAGAACATAAAATAAAATGTTACTTGTCGCATAAAACAGCCGGGCGACGCCAATACGAGTCTCATTCAATTAGTTTACGAGCAGCATAAAATTAGAGCAAGATACGTGGCGCAAATATATGATCGGGCCGTTTAAATTCATTTATTACATTTTGTATATTTAGTACGCCCTGCCTAGTATAATGAAAGCGAGCGTCGTCTGTTATTGTAACAATATCATGTACTGATATGTAAATGAGAGCCACTTTTCTTCATAAGACCTCTGTATATTTCATATCGTTCTCCTTTAAATACGGATATCGGAGCTGTTGCGTCAAAAGTTTCTTCTCAGGTTCTTTATCTACTTTAGAAAAACACCAATACAGAGCTGCATATTAGCTGTTGCTAATCGATTTGTAACTACCAAGATACACATACAATAATTTTTAGTCAATGAAACAATATGTATGTCAATTGTCTTAGCATTGATACCATGAAGCTCACTGACGAAGTCCCTGCGGGGATCTGTCTGTTCATCTAGTGCATTACAATTGCAAACGTTATTGTGTACAATGGAAATACATGCTAATACGGACCGTTCACCGCAGGTCATGTCTCTAGCGCATTACGCCGAATTGGTGTCGGTTCTTGAAATAATAAAAATTGTTTTCGTTTGCATTGAGAATTGGTCTGACCTCTCACTTAACATATACGATGCTTTGCATTGACACAACATAACAAAAAAAGATATGTTTAAATGACATGCTTGGTGTGATGGACGTCAAGTACGAATCTTATCCTTTATGCAACTCTCCAGATTCATAAATATGAATAACGCAACTCAACTGGAATGCTTGTCATTTCAAATAGGCTGTTTGTTCTCGTATCCTGCTTCCGTTGCATATATTAAGAATCTTAGTTTATAACAAAAGCGATGTTATACTTTTGTATTTAACGCGATGTTTCTTCATTATCGAATCTTACATGATAAGTCGCAGTTTACTAGACCTATCGTCTACCAAACTATCGTATCGTCCGGCACATAGCTGGTAAACGCCAGTTATTGAGCTCGATGGAAATGCATGCTAATACCGTTCGCGCCGCAGGGCATATCTCTAGCTAGCTCGTCATCCTAAATTGCGTCTTGGCGTAACAAGCCGAAAGTTATTTTGGCATTGAAAGCTATAATATAAAACTTCTTTATGGGTTTAATTATTTAAATTTGTGAACTTTTTATATATTTAGATATATGTATACCAAAATATATATCTACAAACATTAACCATGTAAGAACCTCCTTTGCCTCCTCCTCCTTCTCCTTTTCCACCTCTCCGCCATCTTTTTCGATTTTTAGATTTTCAGGTACTCCCAAGAATGTAAACACGAGAACTAGAAAAAATAAAACTATAATAAAAGAATGGAGAACCTCAAAGATTTTGCAGATAAATTAAATATATGTGTAGGGAAGTATTAAAATTAACATTGTTAAATTTTAAGTAAAACACGAACCTCACATTTTTACATTCAAATATTATGCTTAATTGCAATTTGCAAACATACTCCACATAAGGCCCTCAAAGAGCAGACAGAGAAAATACATTCGTTAATTATTTTTTCTTCTTACACAGTAAAAACTAAATATTTTACCGAAGCATTTGTGGTAATATACATATATAAACATGGATTTTTAATTATCTTTTTCATATCACAGATTTTTTTCATGTTATCAATTGCTTTACACAAACGTAAAGCAAATAGGTACAAGTCTCATTTGACTTTACAGGGTCTATAGTTACAATTATTTTGACAAACATCAGCTCAATATAAGTCTATTTCATGTCAATATTGTTTAAATAGTTCTGTTTTTGACATTGTATTCCCTCAAGGTTATGTATATTCTGAAATATAATGTTAGATACTTAAAGTTCACTAGGCGACGACAAGGCTTAGCGAGCTCATATAGCAGCTCGACTTCTGTCGACCGCTTCGTTATTAAATACTACTGTAATTGCCCCAACACTGCGTATCCTTTGTAGTATGTCGCGGAACAGAACTGTACTGTACTACAATAGACTAGGATTTATATTACTATGTAGCTTAACAGCTATCAACTACACTTGGCCAGTGTAATGGATTATGGCCACATCACTTTTCACTGTGGTATTTGTGGATTTTTTAAAGAGAATAAATATATTTTATATTGAATAGCAGGCACCATGCCCTTGTGACCAAACGAGAGTAAGATGTTGGTGGAACTTCAGACAGAAATCTCTACTTTAGCAGCAGAAGTGGGCAGTTACGCATCTGAAGTCTCTACTTCAGATGCGTAACTGCCCACTTCTGCTTTATATTATAACAATATTTGAAATATAATATCAATGTTAATTCCTACTGTTTTAGGATACAATGATAAAATACTGAAACATGAGGTACACGCATCTATTGTAAATCTCCTATCCTATTTCTGTGTTGATTACGCATGTCTATGGGCTTTGACCACTTACAGATAGGGAGGTTTCATACTCGTTTGCTACTTCAATTTGATATAAAAGAATATTACGTGTACGCTACCAACATAGTTATATTTTGTTAAAAATTGTTATAACCGTAATATACTACATAATGAAAAACTCCAGTATTTGATAATGAAATTAACAGCAAATGTGACACGTGTTACCTTCACATAATAATTGAGTTATTCATTACAAGCCTTCACACTTGACTCAGATCGCTTATGAGGCTATTTATGATATTTAGTGATTAATGGCCAAAAACAATCATTGCTGCAAATGTATTAGCTGCTTGTAATGTAACAACGAAGATTTATATTATTCTTAAAATTATGCAAGTATACTTACCGATACAAATTTACAGATTTAATTTATTTAGTTTTTATTCAAAAATCCAGCGCTTCTCTGCAGCGTAAATAAGTTACGTTGTAGGTACACTCTCGGAATATTAAACAAACAATACGTTGTATGTTAACTAAGCTATGTACAGAGCTTCTACAGACTCTACAAAGCTCTTCCTTTGAGAAGAAGCTCATATAACAGTGGCGACCTCTTGCGGTCGCGTAATTACATACTATAATTTTATTCCCTCCTATACTCTGTGGAATATATATTAGATTCTATTTGCCAATCAAAGGCCTATAAATGTTCATATTTCTTGAAAGTACATGAAATAATTATAATGTTTGTTATAAATATTATGGTTTAATATATTTAACCTATATACTATACAATTCATTGATTAGTACAAATAAGTTATTTCGCCGGTCTTATGAGACAAATTACAGTTATACAATACTATTGGCTGTAATCCTTTCTAAATTTCATTGGTGTGTACGGGTCTATCCTCACGATTGGGAGAAGCCTCGAGTGCACATTGCCATGCTGCGCCAATGCGGATTGGTAGAGCATGGAATATATTGTAACTGTACGGTTATTATTTGTAAATTAAATAATGTAAACAATGACAATGCGAATTGTTTTAAAGTCATAAATAGAACATCAATAAATATTTGATTCGGTTATCTGTACATTACCAATTAATTTTAAACATCAGTAAACCAATTTATCTAATAGTATTATTGTCCGTCACGTTGAGTAAAATTTGATTGTACTGTGGAGCAACTGGCAACAGTAATCAACACGACGTCCCACCGTAATGCAATCGAAAATATATAAATGTAATGTACAGTAAAGCAAGCGGGTAATAATGTTCGGAATGTTAGCAAAAGCCAAAAGCATTTTGCCATCTCCAGTTAGTATAGAATTAATTTCAAACTAAGGAGACAATTTCACAATATTGCCGATTTATACCACACGTTGATGTTCTATTAATTGGCGACAGCCGCTATACAAGTATAGAAGATAAGAGAGGTAGTTAGTATGAAGTGTATAATAATGTATCTGAATGTCTCCTGTTACAAATCAATAGACATGTCTTCGTGTCGACATCTTTAAGTAGGAATACCTAAAGCTGATTATGGATGTAACAGCATGAGTTTTTTTACATACGACTCTCTCTTCATACAGTTGCTTTGAGAAGGTTGAAAATTAGCTGTCGCAATAAAATTAAAAGTTATTATTTCTCTTATAGCTTTTTGTTTATTAGATATTAAAGTCGTGTTATAAATCATTTGAAACAGGTTTTAATTCTCAGTGGTCGTATATACCCCCAATCTCACAAACTTCTGAACGTAATGTTTAATATTGCGATATGGAAATGAGAGGGCGTGTTCTAATAGCGTGTTACACGGCTGACTTAATTAGCATAGCATTAATAACGATAGCCAGATGGTGAGAGTCGTTTAAGTTTATGATTATTTTGCGGCTACAGACACACAGGGGGATTATTCACAGAGCAAGCTGAATGCGTGCGTCCAGTTCATAAGACACTTGTAACAACTCTAACGGACAGCGATGGGCGAAATTTTTGCTGGAAGAACATTTCGTGGCTTGTTTGTAGCAACACCATCACAACACATATTTCTGTCTCCTATCATCAGCAGTGATATATAAATGCTTCGATGTTGATGAAATAGCTAACGAGCGTTTACCTGATGGTAAGTAGCAACTGCCGTCCATCGGCATTTCTAATCCGCCCCAGATAAAAATAGAATGCGTTGCTACCTTGGGTGAGGATCCTTGAAACCAGAAGTCCAAGAACCATTAGTCGAACCACAAAGGTTCTATCACGTACAAAAATTATGTGGATTGGTGGAGATACTTATAAAACGTCAACCACAATAATTCCCAGGGATACCAACATACGTGTAGCCGACCCAAAAAAGGAGTATGATCCGATATGTAGCACTGACCACTTAACACGCTTTAATTCAGTAACGAACGATCCCCCTCGTCGTCCGTCGTAACAACTCTAACAGTTATCCTATTTCTACATAATGTCTAATTAATGTATATGTACACCAGAGGAGAACTATTTAAAGGATGCGATATATACCAGAAGTTTGTAAACCTTAGAGTTTCCACAATATGGTTAATCTGTGTGTGGTGAAACAAGTTAGTACAGTACTTCAATTTGCATGTGGAAATTATAATCTCCAAACTAACATCACTTTGGAGGACAAACAAAATTAATATTTTAGTTTGGTTCGGTTCACATTAGCATAAAGGTTTGGGTAAATTTTGAATCCTGCTCCAACTATTACTGTTCTGCCTTTGTGTTCCAGTTGGATTAGAATTCATATTACACAGATCGCAAAATTCGCTTTCGATCATAATATTATACGCATGTGACGTAGCATGGGGTCATTAATAAATTTAATATCACAAGTATAAAATATAGTATAGACCATTAGAGTCCCTAGGAGCAGTGGTAAAGTTCTGGTATAAATTTCGACTATCTGAGCTACGTATTCAGGGTTAAAATACACTGCATTAACGTCTTTTTCGAAAAATGTTCGTTCTACAAATTATTCATTATTTGCTACAACGCTAACGAAACTTTGAGAAAACCCTAAAAGGTGTCTTACATGAAAATATCAGAAAATTCAGACGTTATTGGATGGACAGAGGGAGTCAGGTTCCATCGTTGTATCAGCATACGTAGTTTCATTTCCTGCGGGCGCACTTTTGACTGACAATGCAGTCTGATAAAACATAAACATAAAATGAAATTTTCTTACAACTATATAAAATTGATTTCCTTTTTTGGTAACTGGTAACCGGTAAAATGATCAGGTGGTAAGTGACCTTATTTTTTTCAGCTAAATAATTAGTGTTTATACTGTGTAATTTTGCGCTTGAATTTAATATTATTTCAAATTTATCTTAATATGAATAAAGTTTGTAAACGTACAAAACGATGGGTTTTAGGGAATAGATTAAAACATGAGACTGCTACAATCTTTTCATACTGAGTCTTGAATACGTACGCGTTTTGCTTTGCGAAAATCAGAAGGCTCTGCAACATTGTATGCAATAGTACATGACGTGCTTCGTTCTAATGGTAGCGAGCACCGTTTAATTTCCTGCGAGTGCAGTCTTGAATGACAATGAAATTCGAAGAAACTTGAATCCGTGCACGTGACTGCATATGCAGGTATGGTCGAAATATAAATTTCGAAAGCATTTTTTGGATTAAAGGTATCGCAGAGTAATCCCGATTTTCAAGAGATATCTGACTTTAAAATTATTATTATGATATTGTTTCCTTTGAAAGTAATAAAGACCTCCACGAATATCTTTCGATTTTAGAACTTACATGCCTCAAAACGTGACCCGCTGTTCCCGGTTTTGCTTATGTGACCCAATATGTAGTGTACGCTATCGATTTGAATTAGACATGAATATCAGCAATATTGTATACAATTATATCAAAATAATAACATTATGAGTCGTAACTTAGTATTCGGAGACTTCCAGTACCGACCTCAAATATGATTTCTACTAAGTCTGTGGTTAGTTATACCGTGTTTCTGCAATTACAACATAAATTGAATCGGATTGCTTTTTTGTAACTCTAAGACCCGTAAATATGACATTGTAATTATCTTCTGCGATGGTTACAGTTATATAATACAAGAATGCAGAATTTATCTACAACATTATATATAGGATGCTCACATAGTGTTCATTTCCGCACAGTGTCCTCGTGTTTATTTCGCCGAGTTTCGGACGCTATTGTTATTCAGGACTGCACTTACAGGAAATTAAATGCCGAGTGCTACGGCGGATAAGAATTGTAAGACGCCAGTTTAGATTTGTTTCTATTAGCGGCGTAATCTTTGGCAATTCCTTTTATTACAAAGCTAGTACTTTATAATAATGTTATGCGAATATTGTGATACAGCAAAAACTATTTTACGATTTTTACGTTTGTCCCTTGAACAATGCTTATTTTATTTAATAATAGCTTTACTGTGTGCAGAAGAGGTGAGCAATCTTAAAAACAAAATATATTCAGTCGTAAACTTTGTTAGTCCTTTCAATGCATACAATTGTAAAGAACTTTGTTTTATATCGGAAATATATCTTTTTTTTTCAATTTGGAAACGTTAGAAAAACGTATTCCACAACGAAACTGTACATTTACAAAAAAATCACCGGAAATAGAAGGAGCCGTCGAAGTGTTTTGTATCAAATACTTTTGGATAGCAGCCCTTGAATGGAAATATTATATTTAAACAGGTGAAGTCGAAAACATGATTATAGTACTTAATGACAAGAGCTTTCTATATTTCTTAAGTGTACAGATCTGCCCAGAAGCAATGTTTGGTCTGCAGGCGTAGCACGGACGAGGCTACGCGAACGCGGAAACGAGGCTTACTTTCTGTAATTGTTTTGCCTGCAGCACCTTATAATATTTAATTTATAATAATAATAATTATTTATTTAAATTAACTGGACTCACGTTCCTCACAAAATTTATACTTTACAAAAATTCATGTGAACTGAAATACATCTACGTATAATTTTGAAATTTAATCTTCTATAAATCATGTTCAGGGTGCTATTGGAAATTTCCGCGACACGTTGCATCAGGGAGCTGCATGTCTTACGTATAATTGTATAAAAACAGTTAAAACAATATTAATAACACTATTGTGGTACTTGTTTTTCCCTTTTCAGACATTTATTTTATGTTTTCAGAATAATGTGTGTAATTTAACGCATTTTGGAAATTTAAGTCAAAATGGTAACACAATTATAACGTATATATTTCTGGAATGCTCTAGTTACTAACATTAAGTGTCTCGGTATGGTAAAAAAAGCCTAGCTTCCCCGTTATTGAGACGAATCCGACGACAGCTCATGTGTTGACATTCTTCAAGTCGTTCGGGGAAGAACGTGCTAAAGAATGCATATGCGCAAAAAACTGTTCACTCCTGCTTTAGTGTTTCTAGTTTTTAAGGTAGTAGAAAGCTTTATTGAAGGTGGTCGAAGGGATGAGGGGCCATGCATCTGTGGCCGCCCTGAAGTACGATTCTAATATTATCTAGAGCTCAATACGGTTGTTCGTGTGTGGTACTAGCCACTTGCCATCCAGTGCGTTTCATATTTCTTAGCTACTTACTTCATATATTAAAAAAGGACAATCTGGGAAAAATATCCACCTAGAGTACAAGTTAGCGCTACTGGAAAAGACACAACATGGAAAACTATAATGGAATGTTATAAAAAGTTACGTCATTTAATACGAGTATAAATCAATAAACTACAACTGCTACTGTACATAAAGACACAAAAGCGAAACTTAAGTAGTCGAAAGCATGGTGTTGACAGATCACGTGTCAGGGACATTCGGACGACGTCCTAGATGAATGGGTCTCAAGGACGTGCCCACCACTTGTTATGTCACTACTAACACTTAGTTCATTATTTCGGATAAGCTTCCTATCGCGATATGGTTTGCGTTTGGTACAATCAAACGTTTGAAGCTCATCAAAATATGTTATAATGTTGTAAAGCACGCTACACGCTGTACATACGAGTATGTGTGTACATAGTAAAAAATAGTATACTAGATACTACAGGGGACTCCAAAAAAAAAAAATGGCGTAAATACGCTGTAACTGCCAGTAAACTTAATTAACTTAATAAGTCTTCAATGGCTCTACCGTCTTATTTAGTCTCTAGATTAATTAACATACTTATTGACTTAACTACTAATGAACTTAACCACTCTCAGTTCGCTCAAAACAAAACAAGTATTTACTGTCTACCCTCATAATAACTGATTCCTGCTTCCCGGTTTCAAGGACTACCCCCGTATGTAAAAATGCATTTTTCAGGGCCCACGTACATTATTACGGTACGAAGAACGCTGCGGTTGAAAAAAACAATTGTACAACATACTTTACGTAGTACGAATAAACTTGCATGGGAAAAAAACTCTTATGCTAGATCAAGATAAGGAGTATAATAGGTTGCCTCGAATAATATTATGTCGTAGGCACTGTTTGGCGAGCCACGCGTGGTCTCAGATTAATTTACGCGGCAAACAATCGCTGTAGGTATATGTTTTTCGAGTATGTTTAAGCTACGTTTAAGCGTGGAGGGAAAACTTTTGTTTCGAGCATTGCAACTTTTCTATTTTGATGGTTTCTTGGTTACATTTTGTAAAGCAGTCTGGAGTTTTACATAGTATGCCTGTGGACGTGAAATAGTAGCCTTAAATGTTCTTATTTACGATTCTTAGGGTAATAAAATTAGTTCCTACAAATTTGTGTTATATTTACTACTTAAGATTTTTGTTTTATATAATTTACATCACTAAAAAATTTTAATTTGACCGTTGTAAATAGTGTTTTAAAAATTTCTATGTAATTTGCCCAAGAGACATATAGTATTAAAGTTTTATTTAATTACTTAATACATTTACTTTATTACCCGGATTCAAAACTAGAAGTGTTCCAATCATTCAACTAAATGAGAATATCGAGTCAGAACTTTTAATTAAGTTGTCGCACTAACTATTGGTTCCAAGATAATAAGAAGCAGGAACAGATAACTTTGTTCATCAATCCAACACTTTGTGTTTGGAAAATTAATATTTAAGTAACTGACGTAATTATGATCGATTGCGAAAACGATCCAAAATACATATTTAAACAATGAGCAGTAGAAACATTTGTTTAAGCAAGTTATAAAATTACAATTTTGTAGAGAAAAATGGTTTTCATTTGATACAACCGTCACCACTAGCTAATTCATATAAAGTGCAACTTGCTGTGCGTGTAGATAATTATAATATATGTGTACAACTTTCAACTTCTGAAATAATTACAAAAATCGTAGAATATAATAATGAATATCTAGTATTACTTTAATATGAATTT
This sequence comes from Spathilepia clonius, assembly GCA_018250295.1. Taxonomy (NCBI): domain Eukaryota; kingdom Metazoa; phylum Arthropoda; class Insecta; order Lepidoptera; family Hesperiidae; genus Spathilepia; species Spathilepia clonius. Next base: position 4,532 of record DWRA01000793.1, on the reverse strand, counting down.
GTTATCATGCTTTTGTTTCTTAAGCTGTGGTGCGTAGGCCAGTAGTTTCTATTAATAAAATTCTCCAAATCTAAGTAAATGAATTATATAGGTAGTTTTTAACATTGCTCTATACTATAACTTCGTGCAAGTGTACTTGCGAAGGTCATAAAGTCTCGAGAGCAACACTCTTCTTTGAACTGTTTGTAACTGAAAAGACAGCCGCTTCACGGATCATTAGGGTTAGTTTTATGAAAAGTTCGCGAGATAATTAAAGTAAGCGCCATGAGTGACATGCCGGCCATTTGCCACGTAATTAAAAACACGACAAACTTGAGCTAAATTAGGTAGCTCATTGTGTTTCAAAGGGCTGCATGTGCAATATCTTTATTGTATGACACCTACAAAGACAAAAACTTTGAAGAAGTTCATTAATATATGTCAACCTTTCCTATGTACCCTTCGGAACTTGACTTTTGAGATATCTCCGTTACACCTATTTCTGATTTATCACATCGTATCTCTGCTATTTTCTGGTTGGCAGGGTATGCTATTTAAAACAGAAATGCAAAGAGTTTCAACTTAGTCCTCAGGGATATTGCTTGTTTGCTCCGCCTGTGTTAAAGAAAATCTCACATCATTTAATGTTCTTATTTAAGTTTCTAAAGTTCATAACATTTTTTTGTATTTTTTAATCAATTTATTTAACTAATGTTTTCCTTATAAAGTACGAACAAGAAGTTAAATGTAACTATTTAATAAGAAACACACTCAGTTTCACTTACAGTCGGCAGTTTCATGGATCATTACTTTCATTAAAAGTTCGCTAGTTAATTAAAGCCCGTCCAGTGAGCGAGTCAGGTTGAGAAAACCGTCCATTTATTTAGAATGTGGACACTTTGACAACTAAGAAAATATTAATTCCATATCATTTTATTTGTGATTTTTATTATTATATTTAATAGGTTATATTCTGATCCAATCACCCCACTCTTTAGATGAATACTTACATTTTATTTCATTATTAATATATACATTTAAAAGAAGAATATATTCTGAGTAAACCTTACTAACTACTGATACAACTTACTAACTATAGTAACGTATTTAAGCTTAGAAAGCTACAATTAGTAAAGATATGAAATGTTTGAACTTATTCCTAAGAGGTAGAACCATTTAGAGTTGGTTACAAAATGACTATGAATTCCCGTGATCTCTCAACGTACTTTCTATTGAGATAAGACCTATATAATATCTACATGTTATGAAACTGACGTCACCTGTACGCCGCATATAATATTTTACTTCTAAACACCTTTCTTTATTTAAAGAGAGCTTCACGGATCATTAGTTTGATTAAAAGTTCGCAAGTTAATTAAAGTCAGCGCCGCGGGCTAGGCGCCGGCCGCGCTACGTAATTAAAACACGAGACAAACTTCGGCTCAGTTTGAGCTGATATGTGGCCTTAACATACTTCATGTGATTATACAAAGTTTTACCTTTATTCCTCCTCGTATTATATAGGTTTTGCTTAATGCTATTGTGGTAAGAAGACGATGTGATAATTGAGAATTTTAGCACACGACACAGGTCTTAACTTACGGAAACATAAAACAGCTTTTACGTGTTTGAGAGCTTCATCAACCCGTATAAATTATATTACATGGTAAGTTCGATATACAATCGTAATTTTTTATATGTACGAACCAAAATGCATAATTTATAGTTCACCACCAAGATCATGTGTATCTTATAAACACGCCCTGTCACGTTTTTTTATGGTCTTTTAAGTTCTCAGAAATATGTTAGTTAACTTTAGGAAGTATGCCTGTTTTATTTGAAATTTGATAAACATGTCTATGAGCGGCAGTAACCTCTTGCCTGATAGACTGCATTCTCGGCTGCTACTTTATCAATTCTAATTTTATAATAACAATTTTCCATTTTAAGGACACTTAAATTATCCTCAAAATAAACTTCATTTAGAACATTATAACGTCCTAAGTGAAAACAAACGTGAAGGCAAACTTTGAATGTACTTTTTATAATACAACCAAATACGCAAAGTCAGAAGAATGGTATATAAGTAAAATAGACTTAATATTACAGCTAAACTCTTATGTCAGAATACACCATAACCACAAGCATTTAAGAGCCACGCAGTTAAAGCTCCTGAAGAAATGGAACGAAGCCGCCGCTCATTACTCAGAGGTGATAATGGATATCCATATTATTAAGGGACAATTTGTATGCGCGTTATTTTATTGAATTTTAAACAAATATTGATATCGTGCAGTTTTTTTCATCAACACTTAAATGTTGGAATTAGTATTTTATAAACAAGCAAGTATTGATAATAAATTACAATCTGGAATCCGTAATTTGATGCTGCAGTTAGAACAATAGAGTAAAGAAGCTAACACATTTAGTGTTACTAACAGCCTTAGGTCCTTTTCAATAACGTATTTCTTACAAACCATTTTCAATTTCTAACGAATATTAGAAATTCCTATGCGATTCCCGATGCGGCTCTTCTCTAGTCACATGGGGGGTACCAGTACGCGACTGTGCGCAGGGGCCGACGGCTCTGCCCATTCACTCTCGAGCTAAACGTCACGTGCCGAGTGCTCTGGTTACATAATCATTTTGCATATACTTAGAAGAGCCAAAGAGTAGTATATTTTTGTGGCATATTTATTTCAAAAAGTATATCATTGGAGTTATCAAAGCCTTCTACCGCTTTGATAACTCCATTGATATTCGCGTTCTCAATATCATCATCACTAAAATATCACTCGTATTATAGAGGTATGTTCAATTATTACTCATGTTCGAAGTATTGTGGTACAGTAGACATATGAGGAATATCAGCTTAGTCTAGTAATGTAACATTTAGTGTTATATTTCATCCGTTTGATTTATCTTAACCGTACGTATAGTACAGATATAATCGTACATGGTTCTTCAAATTTTAATACAGAGTATGCGTACAAAACTGATTCAGCGCGAGAGCTCTCAGTTCATCTAGTTCTAAATAAAATTGCAGCCTCCCTCGCATCCGGCAACGGAGATGAAAAAACGGGATCCGTTCTAATGAGTGTGTCTTCCAACGCCCTAATGAAGCGATATGTGCAATGTGTATACAGTTACATTGCAGTGAGCACACATAGAAATAATTTCGATATTTAAGGATGACCATTGTTTCGATAGTTTACTGATCCACAGCCATAATTATTTTTAAAGATTTATTATTTAAGAAAGGCTTTGCAGCTCGTGTAGATCAAGAGACTGAATGCAAATGAAAGTACATATATACAGTACCTACAAAAAAAACACATTATTAAATTTTTGCCTTTCTGCCTATGTGTATGCCTCTTTGTTTAGGGATTTTTTAAAATATATAATTGAGTAGTAAACGAGCATGCAGTCCACCTGATGGTAAGTGGCGACTGCCGCCCATGGACATTTGTGATCCACTTGTGATAAGACTAGAATCCCAACTGAAGTCGACCACAGATGCGTTGGTACCCCTGAGGTCTAAGTTGGAATGCCTCGTTAAGTTTATCTCCCTTCAAATCAGAAGACAGCAGCGCTTAACAGTGCTGTTATTAGGCAGAAATAGGTGTGCGCCGCAATCGAACTACAATGGGTTCTACCACCTTAATCTTCGATATGGCTGGACTGATTTTCGCTGGCAGCTGATGTTGTAAGGAGTAACGGAGGATACTTTTACATTTTTTAACTCATGTGAACTGCGGAATGTAGCTTCTTAATTCATTTCACATGGGTTGGCCACCCTTACATTTACTCTGCCAATTCGAGTTGAACTCATACATTGAAAATTCTTATACCATTAGTAGTATTGATTGCTAAGAACGTTTTTTCTAGACATCTTTTACTTCGTTAAAATATGCAAATCTGTTTTAGAAAATCCGTCAGTCCATCGACAAATCGCTTCACCACTGACAATGGAAGTCTATTCTCTTAATAAAATGCTCAGGACTCGGTTCTAATGAGTGTCTCGTAATGAACCGGCGATGCGACGCCTCGTTACGAGCGTGATTATATTTCATTACACGTGGCCGGATTAACACTCATCCCTGTATGCCGTGTAGTCTTTTTATTCATATTCTGAGCTGTACCATGATTACGTGCGACACAATTATGTGTCAACTTTTCATGATGATTTTCTTTTTTTTTCAACTTAATATTTTTTTATCAGGGGGCACGGCAGTGCCCCCGTTGAGTCCAGCAAAAACAAAACAGGGAACAGTCGTCAACTATCTTTTCTCGAAGCGATTTAGAGCATTTTCAACCCCCATGTAACTTCGTTATGGATAAAGCCAGAAGCCTAAATTTTCAATGACCCTGAGAGGGTCACGTAGCTAGGCATTTCCCAAATTACATTCAATTTGAACGCATAGTTAACGAACTATTACAAATCAAAATAATCGATTTTGTCAGTGACACACTCACCGATCATCAAAATGTTTAGGCACTTCTAGGAAACACACAAGCTCCAAATTATGAACACTGTTACTGTTTGTCTTATA